>JAVQJG010046946.1:0-18442 GCA_036024015.1 Craterocephalus amniculus
ATTGACAAAATCATAACATAATATTGGCAGGTTAACATAATAATAATACTGATAATGTGTAAAGCAGGGAACATAAAAAACTGCTATTAAAATAATAAAAGTCCGGATACCGGTCCGGATCGGACTCCGAGACACATTAGTCCAGCCCAACCTGTGGTTTGAATTACAATGTGCTATTATGCTAAGTCGTTTTTTAAAATAACTATTCCATAGATCAGTAAATAATTGTTTAAACTTTGAAATAAAGTGTCCCTCTATATAATTCATAGCGATCCAGTGATAAAACGTGTTACGTTCATCAGTTTGTGCTGTCTCGTCATACAGCGGTGTCTCAGCGGTGTGACAGCCGCCTCCTGCTGTCTGAAGCAGGCAGGAACACATGAGCAGAGGCTGATATGAATGACAGGAACCAGCAGCCTATCAGCCTCTATAATTACAGGGCATCCGCGGAGTCTTAAAAAGTATTAAAGGTTGATAAATTGATTATGGGAAAATTAAGACCCTTAAAAAGTATTAAAAAGTCTTAATCGAGTTTCCATGAGTTATTAAATTTAGTTGGTCTGTTTGAGTTCTGTCCAAATAGATTGACTGCCAAAGGAATCCATGGAAATGTATTTTATCCCCCTGATCATGGTAAATAAAAGCAAAGATGCGGTGCGCTCCGCAATGTGTCATCATCGCGCCCTGAGTCGCGCACAAATCCGTAACGTCATGCATGTTACACAGTACACAGGGGAACGCAGAAATGATGGTTATTTCCACCATTTGCCCTCTGAAAAGTATAACGATCTTTTCGTTTTCTTTTCAATTCCATCCTTGCGCTCCTTTTCATTGAGTGCAAAATAAAGCTACCGGAAACACGCAACCCAACATCCGGTCTTAAACCAGGAAGTTAGCATTTCTCTCGTGCACAGGGTCTATACAATTAGATATAAGCAATAAGCTTATTGATCATGTGTACCTCTATGAGTTTAAAGGTCCTAAACATTATATTGTGGAAAACTTTTTAAAACATGGTCTGTCACTGTTTTTTGGGGCAAATGATTTTAATGTGATCTGTCCTTTTGCTTTTACAGTAATAATTTCATTTAAACTTTTACATTCCAATTTTTCCAAGCAAAACTGCAGTTATTTGTGATGTCATAAACATTTTGGTCCCTTTAGATCACTTTAATCCTGTTTTTTTTGTTCTTATTTCATCTCTGGTGGCAACTTCTGGTGTTGAGGTCTACAAATGTGTGGGCACCTAACTATTAGTCTGTAATGTTCACATTCATCACACTCATCAGCATGTATATTCAAAGACTGGAAAGAGGAACATGTTCTCAAGAAAAGATTAAATTCGTACACACGCAACAATCACTGCTGAAGGCTCTTTCAACCTTTTTTTAATGAAACAGCTGTCAAGCTGAAAACTATTGGGTGTGAACCTGTAAATTATTGTCAGACTAAAGAAAACAACAACATACTTTTCTTCAGTACACAAGTCTGCAATGTCTTCTACTAAATAGATGGTTGGAAGGTGGATTGATGAAGGATTGATATCAAATTGATTGAAAAATATAAATGTAAAAAAAAAAGTCATTACAGAAACAGCAGGACAACAATGTGAGGAGAACAAAGAGGGCAGAATATTCTACATCCGAATGGGCTGATATGTTAAACGTCT
The DNA here is from genome assembly GCA_036024015.1 of Craterocephalus amniculus. NCBI lineage: Eukaryota > Metazoa > Chordata > Actinopteri > Atheriniformes > Atherinidae > Craterocephalus > Craterocephalus amniculus. The sequence goes on from JAVQJG010046946.1 coordinate 1,670, forward strand.
GTATGAAAAGTGTGTGATGTCTGAATTACCAGGAATTAGTCTGAATCAGAAGACCAAGTTTCTCCAAACTTTCCAGAAGATTTGCTTCTTTTTGGTCTGACACGCTACCATTCTTTAGTAAACGTTAGCATTTTCTGCCACACAGTCAGCTTCAGAGTCTGATTTCCTGTTAATACACAGATACATGATAGAATTGAAAGTAAAAAAATAACACTGTTAATACAAAAATAAATGTGTTCGGATGAGATAATAACCAAATAAGAGGCTTATAAATGCAAACAAATCTAAAAACAAACAAATAAAATACAAAAAGCAGTGGAGCATTTGACTTAGATACCAGCATGCAAACAGGCAACAACACAGAACATGATGGAAGATTATAACATAATGTATCCAGGTTTATCTGCCAACCACAGTAGGGTGATATATTTGAAGTAGTCCCTTTAATAAAACATTAATTACTGGGGACAGATCATGTTAAATCCTATTTACGTTCGCATATCTGCAGCCTTTCATCAAGTCCACGTTCGCTATTCGTACGTATAGCAGAGGTAATTTTTAAACTTACAATCAGAGAAACATAGCTGCATTATTTGGTCGAAAGATAATAAATCAGCAACCTTAAAAACCTGTAGCACCCTTCAGCTAATGTGCGTAGTGTCTGCAATCACTGGCAACCCAAAGCAAATAAGTCAAAACAAATTCAAGCATTTATATCCTCTCTGGATGAAAGGTTACCAAAGCTCACGCTGAATCAATTTTCCATCCATGGTAGCTATGCATGAGTGTGTGTATGTGTGTGTGTTTGTGTGGGAGTGAGATTGAGAGAAGGGGTATGCAACCTCAGTGGAAAAGCTGAGAAAAATCCATCTGGTTAATCAATCATTTGTTGTCACAGATTCAGTCTCAAAACAAACCAAATCAGCTATAAAAGCATGAATGTACAGTGGCTCATGATACAGAATTTTTTGTGTTGACTTTATTAACATTGTGTGGGGAGGACTTGATCATGTTGGTTTTGTTAATGACCAAAAACGAGCATATTGACAGATGAGCTGGGCAGGGATCTGGACATCGTACTGGTTTGTCAATGTGAAGAGAGATGAGTCAGAACGTGAAGCTCTTGTCCTCTGATCTAGTCCTCAATTATGTTGATGCACTGTGGGAAATTACCAAAATCATGAGACTGTGAACACAGGCTGCAGCTAAAGGGTGGATAAGCTGATCCTTTGGGATGGAGTGGAGAGCTCAGCCATCCAGGAGGGACTGCTCCTGGACACTGAAAGGAGCTTGTTGAGGTCATTGGGAGTCAAGATGCCTCCCAAAGGAAGGTCTTTTAAACATGTACATGTAACATCAAGAGTAGACTTCAGGGAAAACCTTGTACTCACTGGAGAGATAATATTTGTCAGTGTGCTTGGGGATACCTTAGTATTCCCTTGGAAGAGCTGGAGTCAGTGGTTCAGGAAGGGGAATGTCCAAAGATATCTGCTTAGATGGCTGGGCCTCTGCGACCCAGTCTAAGGATAAGAGGTAGAAAATGGATGGATGGGCAGAAAGTCAGTCCATTAAACAGACATTTTCAGCTATTATCACCCCTAGAAACATGAATATAGCTCTAACTCTTGGCCCTGTTCCAGTTTTTCAAAGAAACACTGCCATTTACATGAAGGTGTAGGGCCACTCTTACCTTGCTTAATAACATCTTCTGAAGATCATTTAAAAATGAAAAAAGGGGGAAAATGTTGTATTAGGGTTTGATTATGTTCCTCAGTTGACCTGTGTTTGCATGTCCAAAAGCCATTTTAGAGCTTAGAGACCTCTTGTAAATACTGAGTGAAGCACTTGGTGCTTAATAGCTCCTGGGTCCAATCTAATTACCTCCTTAAAAGAGACATACAAACACACGTCTTGGAGGCATAAGTGATGCACAACATGCTGCTTGGCATGCCTGTTTGTGTAATTAGTTGTCTGTCTTGGTAACTGGCAGATCATTAACTAGCTAGAAAGCTGCTAAATGAACCTCTTGGAGCACCTACATGCAGACATAAAGGAGCAAAAAAAACCATACAACTCTTAATGTTAATGCACTGAAGCAATACATGCAGTTTTTTTTGTTTCATTTTGAGAAAATATACTGTAAGTAATAGCATGATGATTTTGAGGAAGTAATGGAATTTTTTTTATTTTAAAACCATTTTCTCTTCAAACCTACAAATAAATGGTTTTCAGAAATACTGTTATCATAGGCACACAATTTATTTCCTCTTTCATTCTGTCTGTCTGAATCTACTTGCACCAGTCGCCATTAAAAATATGAAAACTTAATAGATTCCTTAAACATTTACAGACCCTATAAAGTTGACTTTTTTCAAGTTCAAGGTATCTATGTGGCTTTGACCTTAAGGGCTAAACATTTATGAGATACGAGCTACATTATACATATTTTAACATTGTGGGTCCCAGAGGAGCTTTCTTTGTCCCACCTCTTAAAGGTTGACCTCAAAAATAAACACACACTAAACAGATTATGTCCTCAGAATGAAAAATGTATACAGTATATATATATATATATGTATGGATTAATCATGGAAATAAATATTGACAAAGTATTTTTAAGTTAAAGTTTGAATCTATAATGTATTGAATATGCTTATGCTCAAAGTTTTAAAAGGAAGAAAATTCAAGCTAGCATATTAATGGTCACAGTACATGCAAATTGACAATAAGCTGGCCAATGTCTATTTTTTTCCCCCTTCATCCTGTAAATCATAATTGTAATTTCCAAAATAGCTGACAGATGCTTGGCAGGTATGACCTTCTGCTGAAAAAACAAACTTGGAGGAAAATAAATATCTCAGCTGCTGCCAGAGAGACAGTTTGCTGTCTGATTTATGTTGTGGGAAGAAGGCCTTTCCTATCCATCAAAGTTTGGCTGCTTACCTGGGTTCAGGTTATGATGGCAATGAACTAGGCTGGGTAGCTGAGCCAGACGTGCCATTCATTTGCCCATGTGTTCCTGTTGTAAGTTCTGGCTTTGGTCTTCAGGGTCTTTGCTGAAGTGAATGTGTATACAATACCTTTCACAAGGTTTGCCTCTCCCTGGATGCATCATAATCAGGTTCCTGGGCTGAGGTTCCAGATTTCTTTGCCAGAAAAAGAGCTCATGGGTAGTTGTGATGTCAGCACTATGAGATTGGTAAAAACATATAATGCAAAGCCAAGTTTCACAGTTAAAAGGCTGTCCTCGCAGATTTACTGCTATTTTAATTACAGTAATTTAAAAAACTAAAAAAATTAAACATCTTTTTCTCAGATTTATTTATTTTTTTATTTAGGAATGGGAGAAGAAAATCGATTCAAATTCATAGTATCACTACTTTTTGTTTTACAGCCGTTTAATGATTTTTTTTGTTCAAAAATTAATTCCTCACCAAATTTAAATGATTAATTTCAACCGACTAGCATACAATGTGCATTTTGTGGGAAAATATGTATCCTGATATAGTCGGTTAACATTGTCATTATTCAACTTATTCATATGGGCTTGTATTAAAAAAAGCAAGCTAAAGATGACAAAAATTGGCGATATCAAAGAATCACAATTTAAATCAAATTGGGAGAAAAGCATGTTGTCCACCCATATTATAAATCTACATATTGCTTTTGCATTTTATATTTAGGTAAAACTCCAGCTTGACCACCACCATTGTCCAGTGCAGTAAGATTTAACGGCTGCAGGCTACTGTCATGTTGGAGGACCCCCGAACCCTGAGACCACTGATATTGCCCTTTGAATTTTAGATGCTCTTCATGACGTTCTCTATTAAAAGCTATTAAGTATTGAAAGCATTTTTGAGTAACCTCCAAGGAGAAGTAGTAATGAAAAATAAAACCTATGAGTTGTTTCTCCAGGTAGATGTCAGCAAGTCTCATTAGATTTTCAGTGTGAGAAACTATCCCAAGTCTGAGCTACCATTCGTTCAAGCCTTCATGTTGATCTATGTATAATTTTTTGATATTCTGAGGTATTGTTTTGCCATAGGCATATTAAGCATTACAGAAATACTACCATGTCTTGACACACATACATATACCAAACATTTATTTGAATGGGGGAAAACTAAGTGTTTCAGCCCACAACCTGTACAAAATTGTACAAAATTATGCATCAGACCATGAAAGGAAGTGGGGAGTGTAATACTTGTCCTGGGAAGACGCTGATCTACTTCTGGTGTAAAGTTCTAAAAACTGAGTCGTCTAATGAAGAAGAAATATCAGGACACAGAATAATAGTAGAAATGCTGTAATTTGGTCTTTACTCCAGTATTTTTTACTGTTATGAACTTGGTTATAACTTGGTTACTCTACAAATCCACAATGATAACAGATATTTGGACCCACCTGCTAGCTAGCAACCATGGTACATACAAGCTAATCAACACTGAACACAATCAGACAGCAATAGCAGTTTTTTTTGCCAGAGACTCTAAAGCAGCCATCACCAACAAGCTGCAAGGATGTGTCACCCATTGTTGACGTTTCTTAAGAGGGTTTACATGACTTGTAATGGAACTGGATCCTTAAAATACTTGAGTTTAGCTGAGAGAAAGCTGTATAGCTGGTTATGTTGCAAAAAGCATTGGCGGACCACGGGATTAATTTACCATCATCGAAAATAGTTGTAGCTGTCCATGGATTACATATTTGGAAAATGTGACACCCCTGCTTAGCACTGACAAATACTCACACAATAGCAACATCCTATTGTAAAGACAAGCTCTCCCCCTGTTTGTTCAGTGACACTAGGTTTTGTACTCACTTTGCTTTTCTCTCATAGACTTATTCATAAGGTGCAGGCTAATTCTGTGAAGATTTGATTAATTTGTACCAAACCCTTTGAAGTCAATGGAGGTGTGACTGACAATAATCTTATTACATATTTGACAGGGTCAGTCACCCTCTTGTAAGCAATGTCAAGCACAATCTATAAAAGATATCGAGTTATTAAGTGCCAAGAGAAAATATTAAAATAAATGCAAATAGAATAGTATAGCCATAATAATATAATCTAAAATACTCTTTGAACTTGCAGCCGGTGAACTAGTAACCCTTGCCTCACAGAAATATGGGAAAGAAGCACAAATTCTTTAATTGCAGTCATATTTTTTTTGTGGTGGGATATAACATATGTCGGCAACACGTTAGTACCACAGAAAGCATGCAAATTAATCCAGTGTCGGCAGGTTTTTCCTGTTTGACATAGAGCCTCTCTCACTTGATTGGAATAGTTCAAATACCAACTATAATCCTTTTCAGGTTGCAGGAATGAGTGGTAGATGGGATGAGATGGGAAACATCAAACGTTCAACTAAAAGATGTTGGTCTGATTACTTTAAGTGAATAGGGTCCGGGTAAATCTTAAATGATTTTATACTATTGGGAGATAGGGATCATTTTGCTAACAGAAGGCCAAAATCATTGGCAAAACAAATGAACATGGTTTGGTGGAGGTCAGCTCTCTCTGAGTGCTTCTAGTTTCCCATTCTTTGGTGTTTTTTAGTCTGGTTACTTTTTTCTTCATCTCTTTTGTTGTCTAAAGTTTCAGTTTGGGTTTGCTTATCTTTGACTAGGGTTGCTGGTTTAGGTTTAGAAAAAAATAGGTTATTTTGAATGAATAAATCACAGAGAAGTTCCACGCATGAGTGTTGTCACCCCTGCCTGAGGTGGACTCATTTAAACTAGAAACAGGTCAGAATAAAAAAATCTAAAATTAACATGATTTCTTTACATCACATCATCAAATAAAGGTCTTTAGAAGTCATGTTCATTTGATATGTCAAGTTAGATCTGTTCAGGCAGAAATTTTTAATTTCAAGTAACTTCACTGAACAATTAGGTGATTAATTGTGCAGCGAAACAGCTGTTTGTACTACATCTGATCTAACCATATTCTAGATATCTTTCTCCTCTTTTCTACTATAAGAAATACAAAAAACTAAAAGTCTAGCATCTGTTTGAACTTCATTCACTATGTTTAATTAGTGAACTTCCTGCCATTGTTTAGAGGTGGAACAAAGCCAATTTTTTCCTGCTAAAATGTCAGAGCTAAAGAACTAGAGATGGAACTTAATAGTGTTATTATAACCTCAGAAATGATTTATTAATTTATTTAATTTACCTCAATATCTATTTAAATTTCCACACTTCTTTACATGTAAATTTGTGATTTTAGAAATGTAGTTTGTCAGGTAAGGTGAGAGGAAGCTGCAGTTATCATGACAACAGTCTATAGACTGATTTTACCGCAGACTCAGTCGCTTGCATGCCAAACCCACACAATTGGTCTTAAAGCTGAAGTCAAATTAATTTAAAACAGAGACAGAAAATAACTGTCGAGACATTAAAAGGCGGTTAGTAAGCTGCAAAGAGAGCAGTGTGAACAGAGACAACAGATAAAACTCCTCTATTCTTTCTCACTTTTACATCAAAGACAGACCAGACCAAATCACGCAAATTCCTCCTTTGTCCCACTGAGCCTTGCTGACTTAGAAACCCCTACTGCTGCTGCCATGTTAGACTTCAAGGAAATAACCCGTCATTTTCCACTCAGGAAAATCATCCATTATGCTCCAATCGAAAAGCACCAGGCTTTATCTTCCTCAAAGACGCAGACAGAGAGAGAGAGAGAGAGATAGCGGGGAAGAAAATTCAAATCTATGCTACAGAGACTGACAAAAGCGCACTAGTGAGGCAGTGGGTTGCAAAAATCAAATCAAAAACTCAATTGAGTGGTACAGCAGATAGACATACAGATATAATTTGGCTGATTTAGTTTTGAGTCATCTGTGATTTTTTTCCTTCAGTCAATAATAAATATGGAGGTATCAGTGAGTTGTTGTTCTATCTGCTGCTGTTGCCCTCCCCTCTTTTAAAAGGGGTGTGAGGAGGATTGAGGAACCATGAGTGGCACTGAGTGGACATGCCATAGGACAGTTTATACCAGGTGGGAATAACAACTAAATTTTCAACAAGAATTTCACTCTGCTTTCAGTTACAGAGGCTTTTTCTCCGCTGGATAAAAGGCTTCATCCAGCTGTGGATCATCACATCTCCACTGTTGTGTTGAGACCCTCAAGCTCTTAAACAGGCCAGAAGGAGCACCATGTCTTTGTGTGTCAGAACTGTAGGTATACTTTTCTGATGGGATGACCTGAACTTACTCAAAAAGAGCATCAAAGCCACAACAGATGTTGAAACTAAATGCTTGGAGTGATTGCTGGTGACCTGGTCAGCAGCCAGGAGTGACTCTTGTAGCCCTGCATAGGATAAAGCAGGTATGGTGATTGAATGAAGAATGTAGGGCTGGAAATCCCACCTGAAATGCTTTCCTTTATCAATTCCTTTCTTTGCTATATTGCAGCAATTATATCAGAGGTGGGAGTTGAGTTTGTAATCGTCACATTTAAACTGTCCACCCGGAGTCGGGTAAAAGCGTATGAATGGAGTGCAATCATGGCAAACAATTGTACTTTTTCAAAAAGGGGAAAAAATTATGAGGTTTTATTGCACTAAGCATGACGTTTTTAGTCTGTCCCTTCTTCCATTAACAACGAAAAAAGTATCTAAGAACACAATTAAATGGATTTTATTCAGAATTCTTCCTCGGACTCTCAAAGAAATGACATCTATCTTCATTTTATAACATGACCTGACAGGTGGAAAGGTGAATTACACACAATGCAGTACATAAGTAACTGTCCTGCATTATATTCTGCCTTCTACGTTACTCATGTTGGCTCAAGTAAAATGGGTTCTCCCCTCTTACTGAAAATAAAACTATCAACAACAAAAATACTGTCAGAGAAAACACCCTGCATTTAACCTTACTCTTCCTTAACTTTTAAACAATACATCTTATAGAATGAGAAAGGTTGTTTATTTCTTTCTTAGATTGGGCCATGTTCATAAAAAGTTAATACAGTAAACATCCTAATATTAGAGGGTTTTATTATTATTTTGGTATAACATTAGTTAGCTTGGTTTGAAACTAGGTTTGGAATCTGCCCAAAGCCCTGCTACATGGATGACAGAGTTCAGATTTGGACTTATGTAGGGTGACCAGACATGCCCTCGTCCTCAAAAGCTAAAAATGTGTGTTATGAAATTTCAAAACCAACAAGTATGTTATTTTATCACAGCCTCAAATACATTTATATACATTGCCGCATAGTATAGACATATGTTGGCGTCAGACATTGAGTTGGTCAGCAGAACATTGAACACCAGGAGAAATACTCCATTTTGTTATCATGGTTGGAATGGAAACTCAGATCATTTCTGCATGAACACATAGGTTTTATTTATTTACCAATAACGTCACCAAAACACATTTAGTGATTGAAGAATGCATCAATTAAACACTTAAATCTATTTATTTGTTTCAATTAAAGATTGAAATCCATAAATTGAAATCCTTAGCTTCCATTGGCAGAAAAAAGGTAGATTGTTCCATTAATGGTGAAATTATTAATATGCATAATTCGAGTTTACCCCAGTTCAACTAAGCAAATGAGAGTTCTGTTAAAGCACTGGGTTGGTAGACAGTATTGCCACATGATAGAACCAGACAAAGTCAACACTATGAGAGCTTTTCCTCAGATTTTCTGGCAGCATATTTCAACAAAACTGAGCTGTAAATATTCATGAATTTCTTACCATAGGTACTGCTTATTGTAGAGTATTTCATGTGATAATTCAGTAGGTGGTTCATTCATACTTTCAATAATGTAGACTTATTTGTCAAACATTGAACCAGAATGACAATAGTTTCAAGCTGCTTCATGGGCTTTCTTTACATTTGACAAGATGTGAAATCAGAGTGTTCGTGGGAAAAAATTGCAAGGGTTTAAGTAGCTGTGAAGTATAAATTCAGATTTGTTTCTTTGTTGAGCAAAGTGGAACAAATGTGACTATGGTGCTCCATGACATTCCTAAAGCAGCTGCCAGAATGACCGTTCCAGCGGCTTATTTCTCTGCTTATTGTCAGAGACAAGCGTTTGAAGTGACTCATGTAAAATTCATGTTAATTTGGGAAACTGTAGGGGGTTTCCTGTCTAGCCTCATTTACGCTGCTATCTGTGAGTCTTTGCTTCCTCAACTCTCAGCAAGTGAAAAGTTGGCACAACAGAACCATGTTGACTTTACTATTTTACACTAAATGCCGAAATCTGCTTCTTCCAAGATATAAAACGAGTCCATCATGTGACCCAGGAAAGTCAATGTAACTAAAGGAGTCTGAATTTCATAAACCTAATGAGTGTTTATAGAGCTGCTTTTATCCCTCTCTCAGTCCTCTCATTTCGTTGTTTCTCTTCTCATTGCTTGTCCCAGTCTTCTTTGTGAAGGGAACAGCATCTATGAATAACCTTTAAAGCCAGGAATGACCTCCAATCCCCACTGCTTCGGTGTACTGAGGCTTAGTGTTTGTGTGAATAGTGAATATTGACATTTTTGAGCAACTAGGGACTAATGTGTTTTTAATGTATGTATGACCTGGAACCCTTGTGGTAACAGACACATATCGACAGAGTCACAATGATATACACAAACCCACAGAGAAACCCACACAAAAAGCATGGAAATATCAACACTATGGGCCTGATCTATGAAGAGGGCTAAATTGCTGCGCTAGTCAACATTTGCTACCCAGTTTTGCTCCGGTTATGTTTCCACAGTTACTGGCTGATCTATTAAGATTGCTCTTGCCTATTTGCCATGGCGCATGGTAGTGACGTAATTGCTGTCACAGGTGAGGGCGAAAGGCTTGAAAGGACCCTGGAATGAAAACAACAAAGAAAGTTCAAGCTGAATCCAGGTCATGGAGGGATCGGACTAGCATTTGCTAATTGAAAGAGTTTTGTGGCCGATAATGCCTTATTTGGAGGCTGAGCGGCACTTACCCCGAACGCTCCCATCATATGGATAACAGGTGCAATCCTCTGTTTACGGTATTGATAGATCACCTGGGGCTGATGTTAGAGTGGGAAAACCCATTAGCACCTGTTTTAGTATACGCAATGCTTTCATAGATCAGGACCTATATGTCTGGATAGGGTGTAAACACGCAAAGCGTTGTTCTTATTCCATATCATGAATAAAGTAAAGAGCACTCATATAGAAAGTGAATAAGCATGCTTATAGGCCAGATGACTCATACTCAAACACTAACCATGCATGCACAGACTGAGTCCCTTTTTATTCTGCCGTGTGGTTGGGAATCTGATCAGAATTTCAATCCACCTCCTCAGACACAGTGATTGACAGCCTTCATTACTTTCCCCCCACCCTTCCTTCTTACTTTGCCATTTTTTTTACACATCAGCTTCCTTATCCTCCGTATGTCTCTTTTTTTCCACCTTGCTGCTTTTCCGTCTGCCACAGGTGTTTTGTAAAATTACACAAAATGTGCGTTTTCTTTCAAGTGTCAGTTTGTGCTCATTTTAAGAATATATAATTGTGCACACGAGAGTGTCATGTTAAACTGACAAGCTTTGGGTCTGTGATTGTCGACTTTGCAGCTCAGTCATGCTGGTTTATTTCAGGAAATAGAAGATTATGCATGGTAAGCTGGCAGGAGCTACCTTCCACTGTCAGCGGAACAGGTACAGGTCCACAGGAGATGCAACCCAAGGCAGAAAAATGATGAAATCACCACACTCAGAGCTTTTGTACTGAATAAAGAAGCTGGGAATAGAGTTATTTGTTTTACTGATTAAGAAACAAAAAACATTCCGGCTTTTTAAAGCATTCCTACAAAAAAGATTAAATAGTTTTTTAGATCAAACAGAGAAAATAAAAAAATATTGGATCTTTTTGTAATTTGCATTTCTGAATCACATGTCTTAAAGGAGCTATACCTGATATTATTTTAATCTTTCCAAGAAAAATTATACATGGTATATTATGTGGTAAAAGGGGGAAGTCCAGCGAAAGCGGCAAAATTGGGGTTAACTTCCGTAACTTCTGAATTCCAGAAGTAAGAGCATTCCCCTAGGGAATCCTGAAGTTGCAGAAGTTAACTCCATTGGCAGAGAAAGAGAGCATCAAGCCAAAGCTAAAAATGTATCGCTATCGCTAACTAAAATGGCCTGGATGCGCAATCAATGACTCATTCGTTTTTATAGACTTAAAAGGGGGAAAACTAATTCAAGAAGTTCATTCAAATAATTAATTGAATAATGTTTCAATAATTTGGTCTTGCAAAATATTTTTCTTGTTCCCACATAAAGTAACAAATTTGAAAGCAAATATGGAGAAAATAAGCAAATAAACAGGTGTGGAGCTAGAAATGGGTCCAGGGTGGTGCAGGCCACGTCTGAAATCTGATTGGACACAACTGATTCCACCTCAGGTGATTGACAGGTTATTGAACAAAGTAATTTCCTTGTCATCAATAAAAATAAACTAGCAAGGATGCTAGTTGTTAGTTGGTTTTAAAGAAGGCTAAAAAATAAAGATTTGGAGAATTTTAGCTTGTAAGATGTACAAATGAAAAGAGAGGAAATATTAAATAGGAACACAGATCAGAGCCCAGCCTACATAAGTTGCTATGGCCTTGACAGCTCCCAAAATGGAGCTAGCACATGTTATTGTGGTCAGACAAAAGTAAACTAGAACTGCTAGGAGGAAGCCATTGATTACCACATCAACAACCAAATTACTATACAGACCTTTCTTAACTTGTTGCAAATATTTTCACTTAGTGATTCAGATTGTTAATGTAAAGATGTTTTTATTCCTCATGTCTCTCTAATGTGGCCACAATAATCACGTCAGCCTTTTTTACTGTATGCCCCCCTGATTGAGTATCTGGGCACCTCATGTATAAAGGTCTAGTTCCACCACTGCTTATAACAGAGAAACATAAAGCTACACCAAGGGTGTTAGAGGCCTTAAAGTTATATGGCTGAAACAGGAAAATGTAACAGAAACAAAAAACAAATGGCAGGAACAGGCCGTTGTGACTGAACTGTAAGAAAGCTGGAGGAAATAGAATTTCTATAAAGAAATGCCAAACGCAAACCATCAATAACACTAAAACTGAAGATAAAAAGGTTACAATGGGCGAAAAAGGAGCAGCCAGAGGTGATGGCTGTCATTACCTCTGTAGTAAATGCACGGGAGGACTTAGAAAGTTTGGACACTCTTCTGATTCTACTCTGTGAAAGGAGGTTTGGAAATACTCAAGTTATTGTTTAGGAAGAGAATGCGTCTTACCACAGAGGAAAGGAGTAATGAAACATGATGTGGCCAGCTAACAGTCCATATCACAGCCAACCGAAGATTTATGGTGAAAATTTAAAAAAGAAAAAGGTCCATGACAAGGCTGTACCCTGCAAACGTATCTGTAAACAAAGGTGGAACCTGATTGATGAAGAACATTGTCTTCACATATTTTTTTTCTTTTTTCTTTGGTTCCTGACCCCTCTCATTATTTTCCTCTGATTACATAAATATGTATATTACGAAGCCAAAATGTTCATATATTTAAAAAAAGATCATATTGTGACTCATTTTAAAAAAAGAATAAAATGAATATTTGGTGATTCCATCATTTTTCCAGCAGTTTGTTGGATAAGTGTTTTCAGTTAGATGAAAATGAAATAAATCATATCCAATTTTATTCATATAGCAGTTTTTTTATAGTTTACACTTTTTTAAAAGCAGCCCAACCCCTTTTCCATCCCCCACCTTCCCAGCCCACCATGTGCACACACACATACACACGGATACAGTACATGAACACACCCACAGATATAGTGTACCTGTAAAAACGTTTAAAAACTTGTGGCTGAGTACAGAAGAGGCAGGTCAGGGAATACTGACTGCACCAGGTACCGCCCTAAACTCAGGGTCAGAACACCTCCACCTGGGCAGCCACTTTGCTACACGTCAGTAAAGGGCCCCCAACAGCAAAGCGCTGCCACAGACCCCCCACCAGGCCAAGCTGAAGCCCACCACCAGACTGACACGTCCCAGCCAGAAGCACTTAGAGCCCCCAGCGCTGTCAGCCCCCACTGTGGAAACACTGGAGATAAAGTATAAAACTACATAGGCTAAGAACATAAAATGAATGAATAATTACAGTAAATAAAATAAAATTAGATAAAAAAAAGAATAAATAAATTAATCAACTTTGTTTTGCTTCAATTTGTGATTTGCCTCAAGCAGTGGAAACTTTGCTGTCTGACTCTTTAATTATTTGCCCCTTGGGTTTACACTGCTTGGTCCTGCACACACCCAGGTCTCTTTAATTCTGGGTGCAACATTGATGTTCAGTGATCAAGCTGAACCAATAATGAAGATCGTGTTTGTTCAAACACATGAAGATATCATTACAGTATGTTTAAGATAAAGCTGTTAGGAAGTAGCTGAACCATTGCAGGTCTGTCCTCTCAGAGGAACATTGAGGAGATATACGGTTTGCTTTGATGGCTGGGGCAGCAGTAATGGAGGATAAAGCAGGCTGGAGGCAGGATGGTGGCTTTCTGATGACTCAAAGAGGGGTTCCCCTTTAAGTACCTGCTGCTATATCTTTTTTCAAAATAAAACACCAGTAATTCATTTCCACTCAATGAGTCTACACAGTTTTATAGCATACTGTAGTATCATTTCTTTTTATGATAATACACCAAATACTTAATTAGATGGAGGTGGAAACAAGAACTCACTCCTCTTTAACGGCTACAGTGCATTGTGTTACACAGCAAACCTTTCTTTTATTGCGACAGATAGAGAAAATGGTAAATATGCACTGCTTTTAAATAGCATAACTAAGAAGAAACTTCTAGGCTACTTATAGTTTGTGCTACAATAAATATGGTGCACCATCGAAGACTGACCCACATTACTGTAAAATACTGTTTAATGTGTAAAAGAAAAGATAAACTTTCATAAGTGTGATCGGTTTCCAGATGCTTTTTATGTTTCTGCTCTTTGGACGATTTTACAAAGGATTTCTTATAAAACCAAGATGTCTGGAAGATAAGGAGGGGGAGAGAAATTGAAAGGAGTGGATAAGACAGAAGAAAATGAGTAAATAAAAGTGTAGTGTCTGGAATGAGCAGTCTGAAAGCAATTCTTATAATTCATCTGAATTGGAGGCAAAAATGTTTTTTTGTAGATGCAGTACTTCATAGTAAGACAGAAAAATGTCTAAACAAATCAAGAAGATGATTAAAGAATTTCAGGAAGAGAAAGAAGATGTAACAGTTAAATCTTACTCATTGGTGTCCGTCTGTTTTTGTGTTAAGAATAATGCAGTCTAAGCGTGGGTCCTTGGGCAAACTAAACCGCAAACAACAGAGAGGCAAGTTTGGAGTAAAAGGAAGGAAGAAGCATTTACTTTGAACAAATTGGCCTGTCAGTCCATTTCTGCCTGCTATCAACCTTGTGTTGAAATGTTAAAAGCAAACATTTAGAGAGCTTCTGCCATGGTAACCCAAGATCTAAACAAACCTTAACACTATTGGTGCCTTTTAGATGTTAAGCTGGTCAGGTCAGCTGGTTTATTTAGTCTTTGATGCCAGTATATCATGGTGTTTTATCAGTTTTATCTTGGTGTTTGATTCTGTCTCAAGGTCAGGAAAGTGAACACTTGCTTTGCAGTGAGGCAGTGAAAGTCAGCTCGTGATTACAATAAAGACAAAACTGACAATCCCAGTGTGGTGTTTCAGTTGGGAAATCAGAGAGGAGAGCAGGGTAGAACGAGAGAAGTTGCTGATGTGAGGGTGAAAGAGGAAAGCAAATACTTTTCAATTCTGAGTCAAAATGTATCAGACATGATAAAACAGGGATCGAGTACCAGGGCTGTGTCTCAGTATCAAGTGCACTGAAACATAGTGCGCACTGGAATGTAGAGTGCACTTGTTGACCCAAATGGAGCCCTGAAATTTAGTACTAATTGTTGCAATGCTCCAGACCAGGCAAGTCTGTTTTTTTTTTCTTTAGAAGCCAGCTTGTGTATTATTTACTTGGAGAATCAGATAGTTTCCTTATCTTTGAAATGTAATTTAACCTTTGTTTTACCAGAGATACAGACTAACTGAGGGAAGAACCTCTTTTACAACGGTGCCCTGGCTAACGATGACCCACACATGCAACAACACACAAACTACAAAACAACATGGACATTGCCATAAAACAGATCATTTACCAGATAGATTTTACCATCTACAGCAACGCAAACCAAAGAACTTTCGTAATGGTTTGAGTAAAAGCTACAGTGGACTTTTACCAGGCACCTTTTCTGCCTCAGATAGCCGATATATTCACAGAGTGTAGCGAGCCGGGCTGTTTCTGAATGCACCATGGGCTTGTGATTGATGAAATCTGGTCTGCCTCCCTCTGGAGGTGTTCTGGGCATGTCCCACCGGGAGGAGACCTCGGGGTAGACCCAGGACCCGCTGGAGGGATTACATCTCTCGGCTGGCCTGGGAACGCCTCGGGATCCCCCCGGATGAGTTGGCGGATGTAGCCGGGGAGAGGGAAGTCTGGGAAGTTTTACACCTGAGAAAAGTTCAGAGCTTTGATGCAACCAAGATAAAAACTGGCTGCATGGAAAACCAACATGGCCGCTCTCTGAAGCCCCAGCTTCAGTTTCTGACCCGAAGAGGAAGTAAATGTAAAAGGGGGAGGGGAATCCCCCTATCCACCCTCCTCCTCTTCCTCTTCCTCTTCCTCCTCCTCCTCCTCCTCCTCTCCAGTATCCTGCTGATCTTGATAACATGAACTTTTTAGTTTCACTTCTGCAACCTTCCTGCTGAGATCTGCTGCAGATTTCCAGAGAAATGTTGCACCTTCATCTTTCCTCCTCCTCCTCCTTCTTCTTCTTCTTCTTCTTCTTCTTCTTCTTATTCTTCTTCTTTTTCTTCACTTCCTGTGTGTCTGTGTCTCTGCAAGGTAAGAACTAACCTGGTATCAGCCTCTCTCTGCAGTTGCAGCCTGCAGGGCGAGGTCATCATGTCTCATATTACTGAGCCTTTTAAACAAACAGAAGATGCGCACGTCGTGTACGTGCACGTTGCAGTTTGATGGGAAAAGATGAGCAGATGACTCACACCTCCCATAACATCCTGATTTTAAAGATAAGGGGAGACGTTTTATTGCAACCCATCATCATTTCTGTTTCCCCTGGAATGTTTGGTATAAAAACTCAAAATTATTTCATTTACAGGCTGCATGTTAGCTGCTCTCCATTATTATTATTATTATTGCAGCTCTCTTATTATTATTAATATTATTATTATAAATATAATTATTATACTTGTAGGAGCCAAATGGCATTATTTTATATTCATGAGGTGGCATTTTGCAGCATCAGCATCTGGGTGGTGGGTGTGGTGCTGTGGAGTGTGTGTGTGTGTGTGTGTCACGAGTGGATACAAGGTGAACCTCACAGATTGTTTGGTTTGAGTTTGGAATGGATGAGGAAGTAAGGTGAACTCGGCGGTGTCACATGTTTTGTTGACCGCGTAATAATTATCATATAGCTCATCCCGTGTGCATGTATAATATCTGTTTTGGCTTAGCTTTGAACTAAAGGCGGACCTGTTGATACGAACATACAAGAATAAAGCATCGTTGGTAACAAAGAAGTCTTTGGAATATCATTGGAACGCGCGTCTGGCAAATAACACCAACCCCGAGTTTAGCGCACAGCGGCCCTCATATAAAGTTAATTGTTTTGCCGCAACAATTCCGTCAACAAAA
>JAVQJG010046947.1:0-65932 GCA_036024015.1 Craterocephalus amniculus
TTCTGCAGCCCGCGCCTACGAAATGAGGGCGCTAACAAATTAGCTTTTTATGTTTATTTGTGTGTGGGTGTGTCAGAGCGGGGAGAAAGGGGAGATCTCATTTTCTAAGGCACCAGCTCTTAACCTGAGAGGGGAAGAGAAAGAAAAGGCTGAATGTTTTGGAGGCACGACTCTTCTCCTGATTGCCCTAGCTGTCTCAGTTGTGCAAAACATGACCCTCCCCTCCCTCAACCACGACAGAAACACGGGCGACTGGATAAACACTATTTTATGCACTGACTAGATGAATCGCCAGGCAGTAATTACAGTCCTCCTCTCACATCAACAAAACTCTACTGTACAGAATCTTCCTCTGACACCACACTGCAGCAGCACATAGCCCCAAACTGCAGGTGTGTGACACATTTGTCAGTGCCTCTCCCAACTAGATAAATATAAATATTAGACCCAGTAAAAACAATGAAGCCGTCTCTCCCGCTTTAAGCGAGGTGTTAATAATCCGGAGCTGAAAGAGGACTTGTGTGGACGGACAGTGTTATCATGTGCAGTCAAACGCTGTCAGAACTGGCTTTGTAGAGAAAGTTGGGTGATTTTTCTGCTACCCTTGCACTTCGGCTTTCCTCTTCTCCACATAACAAAAACAACAAGCCTGTATCCCAAACTAAACTTTCCCACACAGTGGCTGGTTGCCGGAGAGGACTCTGACACCAGCATGTCCCCCCCCCCCAGCCGTCAGTGCAACCTGAAAATGACGCAATGTTAAAAAAAGAACGGAACTTGGGCCGTTTGGTGAAAACAGCTAAAAATCCTCAATAAAAAAATGAAAAAAATCTGTTCTCTATCAAACTAAGCTGAAGCGAAGAGAGCAGGAAAACACTGTCTATATTTTGCTTTGCAGTGATTCATCCGGTCAGTCCATCTTCCCAAAAAGTGGTGCAGTAAACCACGTTGTCAATGTCCGAGCTCTAAAAAGCACAATTACAGAGGTCCCCGACTGAATAATTTAAAGAGCATAATTATTGACCTCTATCCAAATTCCTCTGAAAGGTACATTAAGATATAGAAAAGCTAAGGAGGTGGAAGTGGAACCGAAGGGAAGCGGGAGTGTGTGCGCGTCTCCCCAGGCCTCCCTAATGCACTCTCCTGCTGTACTCTAACTTCCTGTGGACCCCTAATGTGCCCACTGCTCGCTGGCCTGATGAAGACTACAGTTAATGAGGCCCCTGTTTCTGAAATGAAGTATCTCTGCAACCATCAAAATGCATTACTATCAACCTCCACCCCCCGCAAAACCACACATATATACAAAAACACACAACGACATGGCGGCTGTCCCAAACCAGCAAACGCACACACACGGACCATGAATGCTGATCCAACCCCCCCCCACTTTTTTAGTGCCATGACGGGTTCGGTTCAGCCGGGCCAGACTATGGGGTTGTTAGTAACTGTCCCTCGGGGGGCTATCAGGCCAACACCGCTGGTATCCCCACTTGTCAAATGAAAACGGGACACAAAATGAATAATTTTTTTTTTGCAAATTTGAATGAATGCATGTGACTGAGTGGTGCTGGATTAAAATAAAACAGCATTTGTGTGCAGTGGGCAGGTAGGGGGGTTGGAAGGGGGTGTTTAATGTTGGCAGTAGACTTTGGGGAGGATACAGTGAGACAAGGCCATTTTAATTAAAAGAAAATATTGTGTTTGCTTACCATCACTACTGGAACCTGGAACAATTCAGAGAATTCGGACTTTCCCCTTAAAGTGATTTGAGATATTTCAAGTCCTCTTTGCATACATGCATTTTTAAAATTTCAATTTAGATGTACATCTTTTAAATTAAGATTTTGGAGTTGCTCATTTTGGCACTTTAAAAATTTTAGCTTTTTATTCTTAGAAAGGACAAAGTGTTTCCCAGTAATAACAGTTCAGAGCAGAAATTCATTTTTCAACAGTAGGCTGCTGCTGTCACTGCTGTATTTCAACCTGGAAGGATAGAGGGCACTGAAATAATTAGGAGACTTCTGCAACATCCTGAATGCCAAGGACAGGTGGATTAAAGTATTAAAACAATCGCATTTCAGTCTTGAAATAGTCCTGTGCACGACTCAGCACCATGCGCTTCTGTTAGACTTCAGCTGCCAGCTCCATAACGCCACAGGAGAGGACTAGAAAAAAAAGCCCAATCCCATTAGCTACGTACATCTCAGCAGACCTGCTTGAAACGTGAGCAAATTTCAGTAATGATTATCCCCCAAAGCTCTCAAATGGTAATACATAATCGAAGGGAGAGAAATTTTCTCTGTAATCGCACAGACAATTTGGGTTTCCCCCATTTGTGTTAGAATCTGCTCCTTTCTAAATGAAACAGAAGAGACTGGGCCAACAGAGGACACATTTAACCACTGTTCTCCAATTAGAGGCTAGAGAATTATGTTAGAGGAAGAAAATTATTTAAGACAAAGGCTAAAAGATGATTTCTAGTTTGATTACAATGCAAAATTCAAAAGGAAAAGCAAAACATTTTGTGGAACTTGTTCGCACATTTGCATAAATCCGGTTAATGTGGGATGTTTAAAAATCCTCTCATCAATGGTTATCTGTGAGAATAAGTTAAATGTGGTACTACTTACTATATAAAGAGCATTGCCTGCAGGATTTGTGTGTAATTCAGACTATAACAGTCACATTTTCCTAAATAACAAACTCCATTAACAAGATTGTTTTTATCTTGGATATGTATCTTATCAGTGAATGAACCAGTTTCTGTAGAGACAGCAGGCTTGTTTCATCAACTGAGAAGCTGTCTAAACTGAAGCATCCTCTTACACAGATGACAGGAAAATCAAAGACAGAAAGATATCTTGACTAAAACATAGAAATCAACTATAAGAACAAGTGATAAATTCTCATTTTGGTTTAGTTTAGCAGAAGCTTTAAATTGCCTTCTTTTTAAACAACTGACAATAATTAAGATTAGCCCTTTTGAAGAAATCTAAGCCTCTTAGCCCACCTTCTGCCATCTGTGGCCCCAATGTGAGAGCTCTTTAAGGTTCACTCTTTTGCCTTTATAAAGAAAAAAGTGTTGCTTATTCTTTTACTAAGAGGACCAAAGCCAGCCTGATATCACAGCCACGCTGAGGAGGTGGAATGAACCATCTGTGACAGAAAAAGAAAAAAAAAATAACAAAAAAAAAACACAAAAAAAAAACAGGAAGCTGTAATGCGAGACACACAGAGAGAGAGAGAGAGAGAGAGGGAGAGAGGAGTCTGCACCCTTCACTCTCCCCCTGTAAAGACTCTTAACCAGGTCTGACAGCTAACAGCTCCTTGGCAATTGGGGTCAGTTAAAGGAAAAGTAGCTCAAGTTTTGTTGGGGCTTTGGCTCCATAGATGTTCAGGAGTTACTGCCCACTGCAGCATCAAAGGGGATTATAGGGACAGGGCCATCTGCCATCTGTAGCAGAATAAGCGTGAGCCCTTTTATGTTTCTGCCTGTATGTTTATGTGCATGTCTGTGTGTGTTTGTGTGTGTTCGCGACAAAAAGACTCAGCCAGGTTAAATGTACTTTTAACTTAAAGGGCAAAGATGTGGGGTGGAGCGCACACTGGGGTGACGGCTTATTCAAACCTGGACTGGAGGCATTAAAGGTTAGCATCATACTAGTCAGGTGCAGCACTGAGTCGAGTGGAAGCGCTGTTAGAACAAGTGCCATTTACAAGACAATAAAGACTTAAGGCTGTGTCTATGTTCAGTAGTGACTTGTTGAAAACATGCCCGGATGGAGAATAAAGTGCCTTTTTTGTCATTCAGGCAAAACACACAACTTGTTGTTGTTATGGGTTTATTGGAACACAGTGCCAAACCTTGTTCCCCCTTCACCTCCCTAATTTGTTTTGGGTCTTGTTTCTGGCCTCCACCTGGGAATGTTTTTTCGCTCAGTAGTCTGCTACCTTTTAGCTGAGCCGCCCAGTGCTTGACCTACTGCCGACACTTATTTTCAGCACTCTAATTGTCGTTTAATCACATATCAACCTGTCATTTAAAGACCCCCCTTTTTTTTTTTCCAAGGCAGATCATTTGCATATGTTGTAAAAACTAATCCCGATCGAAAGCTGCCGTTCTTTCTCTCTCTCTCTTTTACTTTCACAGCTAAGCACAAGAGAGTAAGGCGCACGTTTTCATCTGCATCTCACCTTAACAGACAAAAACACACATAGGCAGACGCCATACCTGATATTCTCGATTGAGGTGGTTTTATCACATTTGTTAACAGTGTGTGGTGACACGTAAAGTGTTAGAATAGGGACAATGACAGGAGCGATTCAGGGAGCGCGTTCTCGTACGAGCCAAAGCGAAGGTGACAGCGAATGTATAGTGTTATGGAGGAGTCAATTAGAGTTAATAATGTATCACTCTTCTAAATGTTGCATTCATTTGTTCACACTTAGATAAAGCAACAGCAGAGTAGGTTGTGCCTGGTTTGCCTTGCGTCTACACTAGATTTACATTATCACCCTTATACATCGAGGAGCCACGTTCCGCTTGACTGGTGGTGGCAAAGTGGAGCGGGGGTGTGAGAATCCTGCTTTTCGGGCCCAAGGAATGCCAGTCCTCAGGAGGTCTCCCACTCTAATTACAGTGCAGGAGAAAGACAGCTCTTTGTTCTACCTTTTTATAACATTAATTGATAAAACAGAGCTGGGGTGGAGCCATCTTATGGGGGGGGTAGGATGAGCTTAGGGGGATCCTTTTGGGCAGATGAGGGTGGGTGAGAGGCTTTTGGAGCTCAGGCTCTGTTTTCACAGAACTCCTAATCCTGTTAGAGGCTGCAATGGTGGCACAGACCTGGCACTCACACTTTCCCAAAGGGGTGGCAGAGGCAGGGGCAGACTATGGTGTGGTGGGTGAGAGTCCCCCAAGCGTCGTCTGGGCCCCACGCCTTAATTAGCTGTCTCTTCGGGGGGCACCGAGGGCCACACTGAGAACCTATATCACAAACACTGACAGCCACTAAGAGGAAGTGGCATCTCACCCATCGTGGAATCTTAGGAAAATATATGAAAAATGTAATATGGAGCCCATACAGCCCAAATGTATTAGCCATCACAGGACATTATCAGTCTTATCTTATAAATTATTGTTGGTTTAGAAAAAACTTGGAATTTTCTTTGCGAATTTTACAAATATACCTGAGAAACACTTTTAAAAACCAACTTTTATGGAAAGATATTCTGAAACTAAGAAAGGTTAAAATATTAGATATTGTTTATTTTCTAAACTAAAAAGATCAATAAGTTCCATTTCTACTTGCGCAGGATTGGCCAATCTTATTTGTCAGCGGTTAAGTAGCTGTAACAGGCTTTGCCATGGCTGTAATCTGCTTCTGCTCGTTTAGGCTACCTGCAGTCAACAGAGGCTGAGAAGTGCTGGAACAGTGGCCAAATGGAGTCTGAATATGTTAGAGAGGCAATTAAGCATGTTGGTGTGTGTGCACGCACACAACAATGTCAGAGGTGCTAAGCCGGGCCAAACACGCCTCATTGAAATGTCCATCTTAAAGCCACCCAAGTTCCTCATCTCACCCCCGCCACCCCTCCTTCCGACAACCAAGATGCTTGAAGACTGTCAAAAGCATTTTCCACAAAGCTGAGGAGAGGCCAAGGAAAAAAAAAAAAAAAAAGGACCTGCCACTGTCACATGCATGCTCCCGCGTGCACACACACAGCGAGGCTGTCAGGTAAATTAGATCTGAAAGCTGACAATTTCTGACCATATTTCCTTGATTATTTCAAACAAATGCACACCAGCCGCTCTAAGGAGATTAAAGTGACATAAAAGTCCCGAGTGGGAGGAGGGAGGGCAGAGAATCCAGGTCACCCCCATTTGTCCCCCTGCCTGACAGCAGCTATATCGCTATCCAATCCAATAAAAGTCCCCCCCTCCTTTTGCTTTAATTAATTTTACAGCTAGCTTGCTTAATTACTTTCAATCAAAATCCTCTTGCCATCACAAAATTAGAAATGGTTCAACTCCATTAGTCTAAATTCTTCATTTACATACACAAAGACTGTCAGCTCTTGCTAAGCAAACGGCCTCCTGCTTGATGAGATTGTTTTTTTTCCACACACTCTATCACTCTCTCAGTTACACACATGCGAGCGACTGTGGTGTTAATTTTTTTGAAAGGAGAAAAGTAGCATTAAATTATTTGAGCCCCTTAGTTAAGACATTCCCTGCCTAATCAGAGTTCAGGTAAGCTGCGGCGCACATCATCCGAGGCTCCTCTACAACTTGTGAAATTGATTACGTCCACAACGTTGCGTCAAATAAACTCCCCGACCCTAAACAATGCAGTGTAAAATATATGCAGCCCATTTGGGTTAAACAGAATTACTAATGCTTTGGCCTGGTAAATGAAACAAACCAGCTTTTTAACTACCCCGGTTACGCGTAGTTCTTGAAAAATCTTGCTCCTTTACAGCAGGGTGTCGCTAGTTTTGACTGGACTGTGGAAACTAGTGATGCAATACAGTTATTCGGCTGCTGGACAATGCAACTGGATATTTCAGTGTGATGAGGGCCCCATGCCCTGCCGCCCAATCACTTCAACTTGGCACGCAGGCATCCTCTCCATCACGCACACACTGCCTAAGGCCTGCACATCATCAAGAATTAAGGACACCCAGATAGGGTTGGAGCACTGACCAAAGTGAAAACCCAAGCACAGAAGCACATCACCGCATGTGCACACACACACACTACTAGTACCATAATTACTGTAGGTCCAGAGATGAGTGCATTAAACTGGTGTAATGCACTCAGTGCTGCAGCACCACAAAATATATCAACAGTGAACCTACATGCTCATCACTGAAGCTTTTATTCTCCCCGTCCATGCTGCTCATCAGGCACATTGCAAACAAAAAAAAAAAAAAAACATGAAACAGGTTGATGCTGTTATTTTTTTTAAAAAGGGGCCTTGACTTATATTTTTCTCTGGGAGAAATACAGTATCTCTCATTTTATATGTCTTTTTATTTCTGAAACAGGTGATGGGGATTTGTAGAAATTCTGGACAGGGGACTGACAAAGCAATCCAAAAAAGTAACAAAAGTTTGTCAGGAAGAGAAAAAGTGTGCATGTGTTTGGGGGTGTTCCATTACAGGCCAAGCGGGCTGTGTACAGTGCAGATCTGAGCTGGCCCCTTTCCTCCACGTCTCCGACCGCTGGTTTCCCCTGCCCTCTTTAACCAGTCCCCATTAACACTCTTAATTATCCAAATCCATCATTCTTGGAGTAAATGAAGACTGCCTCTTTAATTCAATTTAATAGGATCATTTTCCAACTCACGTTCACTTTAGCCCCAGCTGCCCGCCCACTAGTCCCCCCACTGTGTCAACCCCCCCTCCACTGTATCTGTGACTCCTTTGGCTCTATCTCCTCTGGTCTGGCTCCTTCGCCGTTGGAGGGGGAGGGGGAGGGGGAGGGGGAGGGGGGGGCTGAGGCTTGATGGCAGTGATGGGCCGACACGCTGTTGATCTCCCATGTCTTGTCTTGGCTCGGCTGGTGGCAAGCAGCAGTTCTGGGTTCCCAGTCTGCTGTGCACACTTCCTGCCTGCCGCACACAAACAGTGACACACACACACGCTGACACACACACACACATACAGGCTCGGAGTACCAGCCATGTTCACCAGGGCTTAGCTAATCCTGTCACATCAGGCCACGTTGGCTGAGTTGAGGTCTTTTGCAGCAACACCCCTCGACACACACACACACACACACACACACACACACACACACACACACACACACACACACACACACTGAGCGCTACCTCTACACTCCCTCACTGACTCCTCTTACTCACTTTCGCTGTCTGTCTTACCTTTGTTCATTTCACAAAGTCATGGGGTAGCCGAGTGATGGGCGGTGGGGCAGCTGATGTATTCCTGTGTGTTCCAGCAGTATTTGTGGTCATTATCGCATGACTAATGCACACACACGTAAATATAATCATATAGAATAAAGAAGAGCTAAAAAAAGCTGCTGCAGTGGATTTTTGCATATATGCAGCAAAATAATTTTATTTATTTCAAAATGATCTTTGAAACACTTCTAAGCCGACTTTCGTAAATAAGACTGGTTTGCCCAACACGTCGCCACAATACATTTAGTTTATTTTTACCTGTAGTGTGTTTTGGTGGTGTCTGTATCTATTTCCATACAAAATTGCCTATATGTGAGGACTGTACAATTGTTTTTTAACCTGAGCTCTGTCTGTAAAAATTACAGCGCAATCAAAACTGAACTAGGGCGAGTTTTATAGCAAACTTTCACAGCTCGCTTCTTCAGCTCATGGATTGACTGAATTTAAGGGTTGGAATCAGAAAAAGATTCATTTATAGAAACAAAGTGAAATAAGACATCAGGATAAGAACAAAACACGATTGCTCAGAGCTGTATCACAATTTGGTCTAAGCAATTCTCATAAGAATTTGTTAAATATTAGCTCCTCTTATCCAATTATTCAGTGTGAGGGTAAATTTGCCCCCATTTCCACAGTACACTCCCCAATCCCTCAGGACTAAACCCACTCAAAAGCACACATACACATGCACACAGTGCTCCCTTTACAATTTTCCCAGACTCTCATTTGAGACAGACTCTGGGAGAGTTTCAAATGATTTTAGCCATGATTTAATTTGGTTTGTTAAAGGGTGATGTCAGCACAATGGGAGACGAGCCTCTAAATCCACTACATTCACCCAAAATGCCCAGATGAGATAATCATTGGTGACGTTTACGAAAACACTTATTATATTTGCCCATCGCCTGGCTGAAGCTGTTAAACCTCATCAGTGTTATTCCCCCCTTTTTTTTCTGTCTGGGAAAGGGAAAAGAAAATAGCTCAACTTATGGTCAAAACTGTCACCCCTTTTAAAGAGACAGAGCAACATTGTTGTGACTGTGGAAAAAGTTCATAAAGGGCATAAAGATCGGGCATAGGGTCATCGGGAATCCACTCAATACTCATTTTGTTTGCAGCCAATACTAAAGAAATAAAACAGGCACAATTTTTTTTATTTTTACAGAGACAAAGGTGACAAATATGTACCATAGTTTAACTTTACAAGTTATTCTAACATGATAGCAACAGTGTCCAAGAGCAATGCTTGTCCCTTAGCCTATGTGCACAGTTTGAAAGGGCTGCGTGTTGACAAGCTACTGGGGGAGATAAGAAATGGATCAACGTGAGCCTTTCTCATAGCTTAATTTATTTTAAATTCCAAGCCCTATTTGCACACAGCACACCGACAGGCCTTGTCAGCTCCAACTAGCATTGAGATATTTAAAAGCATTAATGCTGCACAGCAGCAGCCTGAATGTGTTTGACACAAGCTGTTGCTGCATGAAACAAAGCCAGACCTCTGACTGCCACAGCTTCCCACTTATGAACACAGCACGGCTGCAAAACCGGCAGCAAGCACATTAACTAGATCTCTCTAAATGTAAGGAAACATTAAAAACTACAATGAGTGCAAGAATAAAAAGAATACTGCATTTCTAATCAGTAAATTTCGTATATCTTTAGTGCAGGGGTTAGCCCCTCTGAGGCAAGGGTCAGCATATGAAACACACAGGTTATCTGCCTCATGACAGGATATCCTCATGGATCAACAGCAGAGGCCACGGTGACCCGCCCCGTTATTAAATAGGCTAATCTGTTCAACATGTCAATGTTAGCACTTTTAGCTGCGATTAATAAAAGAAGACCCCAAGAGTGCTGTGTGTGCTTTTTCAGTGCCCCAGGTTGTTTTCATTTGGTTTGTATTTTTAGTGGTTTTTGCTGTTTGGTAATTCAAACGGCCCTTTCTCCTCCTATTAGCATAAACAGTGTTAATTATTAACTTTGTTAAAAGAATAATTATCATCTATGAATCCTCTGTAGTAGCTTTGTGTGTGTTTTTTTTCCCTTTCTGCCACTGGCAACGACTCACTGTGTCATTGCAGGAATCATTAAAGCAAATGTAACTTTATATATTATAGATATGGAACAACGTGTGTGCGATGCCTGATTCTGAGGCTGTTTAAAGGGATGCTTAAAATGTATGGCCCAGTGGCTTTTCACAGGCTGGTAGTAATAGAGCTGCTCTCTAACAGACTTGCTTTCTAAGTGCCTGGTGCTGTGTCTTAATTTGTAATCTAGTCAAACCAATTGTCCGCTAGCTAAAAAGGTCACAGAGACAATAGACTACACAGCCTCCAACAATGTAGAGAAAACCTAGGGGTGTCTTTTGTAGTTTTTTTTTTACCAAAGATGTAATTAAGACACCTTCCTTTAAAGGGGTGAGAAGGGCACCAGCGAGCGTCTGCTGAAAATACAAAGAGGAACTGTACCTAACTAGAAACGCACACTGAAACAGAGCATTTGGTTAGGGGTGAAATTGCCGTGTCTGCGTTGCAAAAGTGTCACCCTTGAGGACAAATTTACCTGCTCCTCTAGTCAGCGCTGTGACTTTATACATTATGACCGGCGAGTGCGGTAAAGAAAGCTTGTTGGGGGGGGGGAACTGAGTGATGCAAAGCAACGCAGCAGAGGCAGAGGGGGGACTTAAAGGACGTGATTTATCTGGGCTTGATTGCGTGTTAATCGAGGTTACGTGTATTAAGTGGAATCTAATTGGAACAGACACTGGCAGTCTGACAGATCGACATGATGCAGATGGATTGAGGGGGGGGCGGCGGGGATGCTGGGTAGACAGGCAAAGGAAGAGGGAATGGAAAAGAGAAGCACAGAGCGACGGAGATGAGAGAGGGCGACAGAAGCGAACATTTTCCTTCCTTAACACGGCCAAACGGGGAGAGTTTAACGATAAAAGATGTTAAGATGGTCGAGCCACATAAAGAACACGCTTATGTCGGGGTCGTTTCACGTCCATCTGATGATTGGCAGCTGATGAAACGTGGAGAGGAGGACACACATGAGTGGGATTTTGAGTGACACAACACAGTGCTGGAGTTGCCCTCCCCCTACAGTTGCCACAAACATTCATTTCTGCTTTATTGGAAATGAGTGTGTGTGGGGAGGGGGGGGGGTAAAATGAGGGGGTAAAAACACGAGGTAAAGAGGTTGAGGGACAGCTGCTGGAAAATTTTTCACCTCAAAGAGGTGACGAGCAACTGTTCTGCCGGTCTTCCTAACTGTTCCACTCGGTCTTTCTGCCTGTCCTGAAAGGCGACAACTGTTTCGAAAGCCTTCTCCCCAAATCTGAGGTATTTAGCTGCGGGCTGAATGAAGCTTTCATATGTTACCAGAGTAATAGATCATAAAAGGGGACCACCTGTTAAGGTCAAGCAACTGCTAACTCATAACTGATATCCCAGACACGATGAGGAGAAATAAAGAGAAGTTTACTTGTGGAAAAGGTCCAGTTTCGAAGCTGAGACTTCATTTCTGCTGGGCCATTTATCTGAGGAGGCCAGTGCAGCTATAATTGGTAACAGAGGAATATAAAATGTGAGTAACAAGAATGGCCTCAAAGCAGAAAGTAGCCCAGAAGTAAAAACTACTGTCTCAGTGGCATTTTCTAAATCAGCGTTGGACATTGAGCTGAGCCCAAGAATAGAGCCTCTTTGATTGTTATGTGGCCTAAATGAAAGGTAGCAGTAAGTAATTAATGTTCAAAGAAACTAAAATCTGAAATGTGTGCATAAGGCTAAGCAATGCAGAAAAGAAAAGCAGAAAAATAAGGAAAAGGAGAATATAAAAATAACTATTGTATGTGTGTAATTTCAGGGTGGTTTGCAGGACACTACAGCACTCGAAACTTCACTCATCAACACAAAATGCCTAAATTGTTCCCGACATGATCCCGTCATAGCACGGAGACAGGGGAGTTGCTTCGGTCATCCGTTGATTTGATCCATTGTGACTGTTACACTAATGGCATTAATAAGGGCAAAATTACTATTTTGAAACTGAATTTTCATCCTCTTCATTTAGCTGATCTTGTTGCCTTTCTCTTCCTACATAAAAGCCCACCCTGAGTGTGCATGTATGAGCATTTTTGTGTCCCCATCATGGAAAAGTTATAAGGTCATCTCGGTTTTCCAGGCACGGTGCACGATGTCAATATATTGCAACATTTTGCAAGGTGAAAAACAACAACTTCCCTTCCCTTTTTTTGTCATTTTTCATCATCACAAAATAAACTAATCTAAACTGTATTGAATCAAAGCCTCATTTAAAGTTGCACTGAGAATATAAAAATGGAAAAAGCATGCATGGTTTCTTATGTCTGAATGGTAAAATGAATAACACTGGCTTATGATGACTAAATGAAAAACTTGCTTTAGAGATACCGAGAGAAAGTGTATAAAAATAAAGGTGTCACTGAACTGTGTATCATATTTGCTCGAAACTTACTGTATCAACACAAAGGCTGGGCGTGCATGTTTCCTGTATGTTTGTACTGAACATGAGCATGCGTGAGTGTGTTCAGCCCTCATCAGCCTCTAACATTGAAAGGAATGACACTCTGTGATCAAGGACATGAATTGCTCATTGATTTTTAGGAGCCAGCTTAACTATCCATTCCAATTGATTTTTAGCTTTGCTGGGTGTGCGAGTTATGGCAGTTTTAATGTATCATCTGTATGTGTACTCATCACCCACTGCAAGGGGATTTACAATAGTCTGTGAAAAATGCATATACAGCGGCATGTGCAAATAAGCAACAGGGACTTTATCCTTTTCTCTCCTTTTTCTATTGTAAATTCCAAGAATCAAAAGCCATAAACTCTGCAAGGTGAAAAAAAAAACCTTTCACATGTTTTTTTTTATATCTTACGCATTATCTCCTTATGAACTTTGTAAATGATCTATTGCTATCACTCTTTTTTTATCGTGATGTATTCAAGGAAAATAAAACCAAAGCAATGAGCTGTAATCCCCTTCAATGCTAATCAGCAGCAGTGTAGAGCATTCATGTCAGTTTGCAGTGGCTGTGCTTTGCAGAAAAGAGTACAAATTTTGACAAGGCTTCCACACAGCACAAACAAGACATACCACAGCTTCGCCACAAAGCTTCATCATGAAGAAAAAGTACAGAAGCTCAATATTCATTTTTTTTTCTCTTCTAATTTTTGGCCATCTTTGTACATTTAGCCATGTACTTCTCCGGTAACTCGCCTTACCATGAATTAACAATTCATATAAACTATTAATAATCAATGATATGATGATGTAAGAGACAAAGTCAGAGCAATGTGATCCAAAAGGCAGTCTAAAGTCATCTGTCAGGTAGAAAGTCATTAAAATAGGGGCTCGTTTTCCTGTACCAAGCTTAGGTTTCACTGAGGCAGGGATACATTTCTATTCTTCAGCAAAGGGCTCTGCTCTCATATGATATCATCTCTTCTAGAGCATCACTCTCAATGGCTTGTCTTTTTTGTCTTTTGTGTCCCCCCCCCCCCTCCAATTGAAATTGCCCTTTTTTTCCTCCAAATGCTTTGGGTGAAGCGGTCCTCTGTGTGAGGTATCTGCCTTTTGTTCAGAGAAAAAGAACTGCATAAAGCACACTTTACTCCATCCTTTAAAAAAAACAAGTCTGCTTAATTAATGTTTTACAAGTGCTGCTGTATTCTTAATAAAAAAAAAGAAAAAGAAAAAAAAAAAGCTTCTATCAAAGCCGGCAGGTTCAGATTACGTACGCTAATTGAAATTCTGAATTTCTGAGCCAACTTTTCTTTTTTTTTCCCCCTCTCCCCTGCTCCTGCTCTATCTCCCTTCACACACACAATAAAGCCTAGCATTTTGTAGTCCACAAATGACATCAAATCATCTAAGTAATATGGGCTTTTCTTTTTTTTTTTTCCTGTATTCTTATGTTCTGCTGGTGGGTTCATGAGACAGCTTAATAAAGCACCAAATGCTTGGGGAAGCCTGAGAGCCTATTGAGCACACGCACATGTGTGTGCTTATGTGTGTGCACGCACATGCTCTCGTGTTTTTACCTCCACCGGGGAACTCAGAGCAGAAGGCAAAGTCTGGTTCCACACACTTCAAGCAGATTTTCCGAAAGAATAAAGCAAGAATAAAGCCAGCGAACAAAAGAGGATGACTAATGCCAATAGCAAAGCCAAAAAAGTAAGACACTTATCTCACAGGCTAATGCAGCCTGTGCTAACTGAATACAGCATAATTTACAGATTACACATGCGCCTGCTGCAGGTGTGGGAGCAGGCAGACTGAGGCTGCGCGTTTGGACAAGCATCACAGACACCAAATGGCACACCCGAGGGGTGGGGGGCGGGGGGGCGACATGGGCTCCTATGCACTAGTGACAATGATCTAAGATGTAGTTGGAGATTGGATCAACTAGGATATGGGAGAAAATCTTTTTATCTCAGTTCATACATGAGTTTGCTTCAAAGGGAAGCTTTCAACCTTTCCATCACTGTTTATCTGGCAAGGTTACAGTAACAGGTTATTACATAAATTACAGAGTAAAAAAAAAAAAAAAGTCACCCTCTATAACCTTTGTACTGAGTTAATGATCACAGGAAAAAAAAAGCTGCATATCTTCCTTTCTCTTTTATATTTACCCAAACTCCCTCCTTTCTGTGGGGATATTATTTTATTGTCTTGTTTTGCAAGCATTATAACTTTGAATTCTTCTCCCAAGGTCAGTTTGCCACGGGGCATATTTACACATGAGGCTTTTCAGGTCAGTTCCATTGAATTTATATCAAATATTTTTTGATAAGGGGATGTAAAAGACCTATAAACCCAGCACCATAAACAGGAGAGGTGTAGCTGAAATAGGACAAAAGATCAACGGCTGAATTTTTCCTTATCTTAGCCATGATGATATTTTTGAGTAAACTCTAGTTGCTCCCAGCCGTCCCTCCCCACCAACGCCACCACCACCCCTGCATCTCTCACTCTGCTGAGTAGAAGCATAGACTTGTTAGATTTAGTCCAATGGCTTCCCAGTGCGGGCCCGCAAAGCAAGCTCTTGTTTCATAGAGAAGTACCTCCCCTGTTATCTCGCTAGCGCTATAATCACTTAACAAAGACTTGGGCATTTGCACAAATTAAAACATCAATAATGTATAAGTGCTTTTCAGTTTTGAGCGATAGTGTCCCTGTGTTGGGATGAAATAACCCATCCACCAGTGGAAAAAAAAACACCAAAAAAACTCCAGCTCGCCTTCTCCTGTCCCACAAGCGACTCAAAGAAAGCCACGGCCCCGGCTTTGAGCTACAACCCCCTTGCCGTTTAAGCTGCGGTGAGCATTTTGGGGATCCGCTTTGGTGACGGGACAAAATGGCTGAGGCTGAGTGGGATGCAGAAGTTGTTTTAAAGCAAGAGGCGGTAAGTGGTGGTGGTGCATCAGTGCAAACAGGCAACACCCTTGAGTGGCGCAGCGTGGCATCCTTCCATAAACAACACCACCGCCGTGTCCCCGACATTTATGATTTGTGGTTAGAACGGCAACACAGGCCTGATTCTAATCCAAGTCTGCATGTTTGCTCCATCCTCGCATGGCTAAATATGCCCAACGCAGTCTCTTATTTTCCCAGATGAAAACACCAGACGTTTCATATGGTTGTCAGAGAGCTTTGCTTTAAGCAAGTTATATGAGGACATTACACTTAGACAAGGAAGGGAAGGGCGGGGGCATCATGGGAAAGAATCTTAGCAACACTTCAAAACCAGGATGCTGTTCAGGCTACTGTTTAATTTAGAGAGTAAAACCTCCTTCATATTTATTATTGCAGTTGTGACCGAAGTTGCGCTGACTATGGAGGAGTTAAGTATCATTATTGGACTAGTAAATCCATGACCAGTACCGTTCCAACACCAATAGAGGACGAGCCATTCTATACAGATGGCCTCAAGGACAATTAGCAGTAATGATTGGTTGCCACATAAATGAGGGAAATTCTATTTGCTGCTGCACTTGCTGATGATCACACACCAAATGCCTTTGACGATAATATGGATGGTTGCTTTAAGCTTACTTGTAAACGATGGTTAAAAACACGCCGCACTGGAAAAGACCATCTCCGTGAATCTGTTTCTCATTCTGTTACGTACGGAAAGCAACACAGAGAGGCTGGACTTCAAATCCTCAGCAATCATAACATCATTATCAAAAACCAAGAGGAGAGAAAATAGCAGAATAATTTAAAATATCATCTCCTCAATCATATCGTTTTCCTCAGATATCTTCATCCGGCCCCTCCTTTCTCTGTCAGTTAGTCTGGCAAACAATCCCCTTGTTAGCAAACTGTTAAGACAGCCGCTTGGTATACAAATTGCGCTCGACCAAGCGAATTTGTTTTGCAAGGGTGACCTGTTTAATCATCTCATTTTCTTTGGCGGACATTTATTCATCTGGTTTCCACGGTAACAGAGAACATTAAGGGGCTACAGTAATAAGGCTGGAGAGTCAAACAGGTAATAAAAAAATTAACGCCATTTTCCAGCAGCCGAGGACAGTGGGTGAAATGAATCAAGGGAGAGGTGAGAGAAGCAGCGGGGGGAGCAGGAGGGTTGGATGTGTGATGGGGTGGGGTGGGGGGGGCTCCAATATTGTCCAAACAATAAGTGGTTATTTTACTCTGTAGATCAGGTGGAGCTGTTATAGACATGACACTTTGGGCACAGAGCAGAAGAGATAAAGCTTTTAACGTGGCCCTGCTCCTTTTTTTTTATTGTCATTTAGCGATTGCATATCAGAACAATTTAAAGTTGGCCAGAGATATCTATCAACTTTGCTCTTTATTTTTTATTTCTCCTTTGCTTCCTCTAAGATAATTGACACTACTTGCATTGCAACGTGTCCATAACATGCGAGGGACAGCATGACATTTAGAAGCCCTGGTGAGAAACGTTTTGTAGTTGTCCCAAGTTGAATCGTGTTGCTCAGTTTTTCAGACAACAGGAGAGAAAAAAGAAGAAAAAAAACAACCTTGGAGATTACAGCTTGTTGCTCCCTATAACAAACAGTGACCTACACACAAATTGAGAGAGTCCAACTTCATGCCAAATATAGAAAATTCCGGCACAATAGGGGGAACAGGTGCTGAGGGCCCATAGAAAGTGACGAAGCCGAGGAGATGGGTGTCTGCTGAATGCCAAATAAGGCAGTGAGACACGTTGCACCAAAGCGCACACAACCTACTGTTATGTGATTTTCTGAGTCTAATGACTGTCACAGATTCCACAAACTGTTTTTTTGCTACGATAACAAACTCTTCAGGACTATTTCTCCCTTTAATAAAAACTGAACAAGAGAAAACAAGCAACAAATTTGATGCATTACTCATTTCTCCACTCCTTCCAAAAGTATGTCCGATTGAAAGCACTGCTTTGACACTCCTAAAATACACTCAAAACATCTCAACCTAGCCCTTCGTCATTTAAATCGTCTGGTTTAACCTGTATTTGGGCATTTTACCATGCCAACACCTGTCCCCCACCCTTGTGGAAAAAAACAAACTAAATTGAATTCTTTCTTTGTTTGCTGTCGGGTTACTTGTATATATACGTTGTTGCCGGAGGTGGCTCCGGTGTGACTGAAGCTGTAGAGGGAAGCACAACTGCGGGCACAGAACATCTCTCAGGAGAGGGAGGGAAAAAGAGATGTCAGCCGACCCTGCCTTGCGCGCACGCACTCACACACACGTAGGGTATGCGCTCTAACATCAAAACCGCTCGCGTGTCACCGGTGGTGCTCCCCACTCCTCGCTGAAAGGCAAGATCCTAGAGAACAAATTCTCATTTATGCGGGGTGAAATCCCCAAAAGGGGGGGATACAGAATGGACAGTGAAAAAAAAAAAAGAAAAAAGCTAAGCTGGGGCTCTGGAACTGCCAACTGTTCTGCTAACAGCCTCTTAACAGGTGTGGGCTGCAGAACCATGTAATCCTATCAAGTTACAGCGTTAAAAAAAAAAAGAAAGAAAGAAAAAGAAAAAAAAATCCAGCAAACTCCTGAGCTCTTCCCTTCTCTCCCCCTCTTCTCTATCTTTCCCCCTCTCTTTCTGTTGTGACAGAAATGAACAGCTGGGCTTCAGATTTATCATGTACAGACAGTAATTATTGCTGGTGCTGCCTGCTACCGACCCAAGTGAATAAAATGTCACATGAAAAAAACAAACAAACAAAAACACACGCACACACACACACACACACACACAGACATACAGGCACGATGGCAGAAGTTGAGGGGTGCCCGGTTGGGGACTATGTGGAAGATGTGTGACACAAAAGGCAGAGTGGGGCCGTGTTTAAACGTCACCACGCTCCTGTTTGCAGTCAATTACGGCTGAGGACAGGGGCATTGGCTCTGTAACTCGGCAGTGCAAATATTTATCACCCACGGTATAGGTGTAAAAAAAAAAAAAAAAAAGGGTTCCTGTGTTTGTTTCTGCGCTATTTTCCTGTTTTCTGCTATCAAAAATAAAGTCAGAGAGTTTACAGCAGGCCCTGAATTCCTGTCAAAGAAAAGGTGACAGAGAAGTGAAACTGAGAAATGTAGTCAACACTATAAAAAAAAAAAACGTTATTGTGAGAAACAGATTAGCTTCATACCCACTCCTCCTAGTCTTTCATTTAAGTTTTTATCATTTGTGTAGGATTAACTAAAGTTTCCAACAATAACTGTTCGAATTAAAGCAACTATAAGCGAAAAAAAAATGCTGTTATTGAAACTGTTTCCATTATTATCTCAAACCAGTCTGACCCCACCTGCTGTATTTATTCCAGAGATAAGAGGGTCAGGAGATAAACTATTCATTTATTACCCGTGTCAATCACTGTCCTCGTCATTAAATAGTCAACCCGCTGCTTCCCTTCCACCACATTCAGCTGAATATTGTGGACTGTCACAATCCATGGCCACTAACCTCCACATGGGCTGGTTCACACCTTAAAGACCCTCTGCCACATTTAAAAGGATTAGTCACCACATTTTGTGCTGGCTTAATCTCTCTTTCAGCTGGCCTAATAAGTGCGCTTCGATAAGCGAAGCATGCAAATTCATTCATAGCCAGTTGAGACCATGCTTTCAGACAAACACGCCAAAGTCCCCCATTCTGCTAATTACCTCTTCATTTCCCCTTTTTCACTTCTTATATAGCATATCAACAACTAGAGATTATTCTACTCCCTGACTTTGCATGAAATTCTAATTTTATATGTAAGATTAAGAAATGGAGCTTTGAAAAAAAAAAAAAAAAGGTTGCTGGAAGCTTCTCTCCTGATCCTGCACACAAGTGTACGTGAAAACGGCAGCGTCAGCTGCAAGATTAAAGGCAGGATTTCTTTATACTGGCCACAACGGGATTTTTATCATCATCTTGACATATCAAACTTTTTCCAACCTTCTTTTTCTACTTCACGATATAATCTATAATTGATAACACAATTAAACACGCAGCTCCTCATTTTTGGTGTGTGCGACGAATTAACAAACACATAGACTCTGTAATAATAAGAATTTCAGCAGTCATATTTTAGATAATAAAAGAAATGAAGAGCCATGGTGCAACCTGTTTATCATTCTGGAATATTTCTTCACCAAGTATTAATTAGGCCATTACTCCAGATTGGTGACGGGAGCTTTGAGGTTTTAATTAGGTGCTGGCCACTGCATGAGTGCACAGGAGTGAAGAAAGGGGGTGGTGATGCCACTTGCCTCGCTCCTGGCCCATATCAAGTAGCCCTGAACACTTTGGCCTCTGCGGCAAGATGCATGGCAGCCCACGTGCATCTGGAGTTTATTTGATCATTTGATCTCTGATGTTTCCTCTTCCTGCCGGTAAGAAAAAGAGACAGAGAGAGAGGGAGAGAAAGAGAAAGAGAGGGAGAAAAGAAAGAAAAGGCCTGTTGGTGCCATTTGGGTATTAAAAGATGGGGGTTAAGGTAATTATGGTGTTGGATCGTTTGTGTCTGATGATGGGGCACATGCTCCATCAGGACTCAGCTGTCCTTCTCTTTTTCTTTACCCCCCCCAATCATCTCGCACACACACTTCCCTGCCCTTGTCTGCTGTCTGTGCCCCCCCCCTCCTTTCCTACCCATACCACTCTGTTAAAAACCAGGCACAACACAGCCACCCACACACACACACACACATAGATCCTCGCACAACATCAATCAGATACTGAGAGCGGCCCATAAAACTACACTAACATGTACGCTGCCATTAGCTGCTGTATTTGACACTTTTTAAAAATAGGAAAGCTAAATTTAAAGATGTTAAAATGATCAAGATTAGAGAATTGAAAACAATTGCTTGGTGATAGGCAATTTAAAAATATTCCTTCACATGCTGATATAAAATTTGTAAAATAAACCAAAAACAAATTCAGGCAAAAAAATAGATTGCAACCATTTTTGTTTAAATACATTACTCTAATCTAATAAATTATTTTGTTCCATTTTACTTAAATGGAAAAACCAGAGATAAAAAAAACATATATTTTGCTATAATTTGAACAAGGTCTTAAATAAATAAATCCTAAGAATGTGAGTGTTTTTCCTCGGTTGACAAGGCGATACTAATCACCTCGTTGCTGAGAAGCACTCTTCCCTGACAAGGCTCCTGAAAATACAAGGATCCCCCCAGAGAAATCGGCATGAAAGAGGTTAAAGACAATGACTCGCATTTTTTCCCCTCCAAATGTCTCCCTGTTAAATTTATTTCAAAACTCTGTTAATCTGCTGTACACAACATTTCCATTAGCATAGCCCAGCCCCCTAATAAAAATTCCGACTAGTTTAATTAAAAAATGTAAATTTACTGTCATCCAAGGAGCAGCAGAAAGAGGAGTGCAACAGCATATTTTATTGCTTAAGACATCAAATTGATTCAGGTTATTGCCAAATTGTGATAAAAGGTTATTGAGGGCCTTGAGACCTGGGCATGTTTTTCTCCCTCATTTCATCCAGGTTTTGTGGAGGGCCGTAAAGGATGGGAGAGGGCCACAAAGGGTTAATGAGACAACTTAGTGAGGGAGAAGGTAATCAACATTATGAGTCATAAGAGAGGAGAAAAACATTTTCCAGGCTGACGAAAAGTTGGAAATTAGGGTGTGTCAGGGTAACAGTTGAAGTTGTTTGTTGTTATTTAAAAGATAATGCAGGACATCTTAAATTACCAGCCATGTGAGCCCTCATTTCTGTCTGTCACATGTTTTGTCAAACCCTGTGGTCTGCTTGTGTCTCCTCTCAGGAGTTTGATTAAATAAGACACATTGTTTTTCTTTTTTTCAATAATACAAGTTAAGGTGAGAGTGTCAAGAGTCCAAAACTGCAACTGAGCGCAACCAGGAAAAAAAAAAAAAAATAAAAAGGGAAGATCAAATCCAAAGTGAGTACATAAATAAAATAAAAAAATAACAGCCTGGAGCACAGCCTGCCTCAAGTATGAAATACATATGACTTTTTAAATATTCTAAATGTTAAAGCTATATTTTTACGACAGCTCTTTCTGCAATTTAAAACTCTTTAATGATGTTTTAAAAATACCCCACTCAGAAATACCACAGCCTTTTGCTAAACTGTACAAGTTTAAAATAAGGCGTTTCAAAAATAGGGCAGATCAAACTGATCAAAGTGAAACAGAGTCCGCGATTTCTAAAAAAAAACAAAAACAAAAAAAAAACACTCAATCTTTGATTATCGTGCTCAAGCAATGATAGAGTGGTGATGACATGTAGGGGGAGTATTAATACACACACACACACACACACGTTATAAAAAGAAAGACAGTACTCAGTACATGCATGTAGAAAAAAAAAACACTCGTGTTCCGTCCACACAACGCAAAGTTGTGATCGTAAAATATGACTTTTCTCAAAACTCGCACAAAAGTGTTGTCATAAGTAAAGTGGTGAGAAGAGTGATGCTAATGAAATGTAATCCAGTTACAATAGAACAAGTTTATCCTTCTAGAAGTGAGCACACAATGACTGTTATAAACCTGGCAGCTGTGGGTTTAAAAAAAAACAAACAAAAAACTGCCTCAGAGGGGCTTTTTCACAGAAGTGATGGTTGTTT
This sequence comes from Craterocephalus amniculus, assembly GCA_036024015.1. NCBI lineage: Eukaryota > Metazoa > Chordata > Actinopteri > Atheriniformes > Atherinidae > Craterocephalus > Craterocephalus amniculus. Next base: position 22,085 of record JAVQJG010046947.1, read on the forward strand.
TTCCGAAAAAAATTCTGGCTATACTGAAATATAGTTGCGTTATCAGTATGGTTAGATTTGAATAAAACAACACCGGTGTACTGTATATCTGCTAATGAGAGGTACCTGAAAGGTGTTCCTGTTCCCTTTACATGTGTGACAACATAAGCAACACAACAGTTTGTTTGCTTTGTCCCCTTGGCAACAAACCCTCGGGCCATTCAGGCTGCCCTTATGGCATCGCCAGTGCACTGAGGGAGTGGGTCAAAACCAATACCTGTATTTCTAGACAGCTTAACAGACAAAAATGAAAGCACTGAATCAGGGTGACGGAAAAAAAAAAAACAACGAAACAAACAAACAGAAAAACAAGCCTGACGGGAGCTGCGCTGATCTAAGAATAAAAAAATGTGTACACTGACAGAAAATGAAACTTGCGTTGTGAACTTTCCTCACATGTGTGCTGCATGAAACACAGCGTCATGTGTTGGAGGAATGGGCAATCACATTTGATATTGCAGTCACCTTTGGGCACTGTCAAACAGCTATAAATAAGGGTGTTGCAACACTTGGGTATACGTACGCGCTTGGCACATAGTTAAATCATGAACAACTTCCCATCTCTTTTGTACATTAAGTCAGAAATAAAGACAAACCTTGGAGCTGTCAACTAATAGAAGACATCTGACAAAGGCAGAAAAGAAGAGTACTCACCATATTCAGGGAAGTCGAAGTTAAATCCTCTCAGACATGTAACTTTCATAATATTACTCAACTCTGTCAGAAAGTCATTCGAATGCTGGCTGGTGGAGGGGGGAAATAAAGCGGAAAAGTAACTAGATGAAAAAAAAAGGCTTCCTTCAATCAAGCACTAAACTCCTTGACATGTAATCTGTCAATAGTTTGTTGCTGAGATAATGCCGGCTGCCACGAGCGGATTTGATTGGCAGCTTAGGGTCTGGCCCCTCCTTCCCGGGGGTTTGACGAGATGGGGGGGTGGTAGTGGGGGGGGGGCTGTAGGTGAAAGAATATGGAGCCTCCCCCTTCGCTTCTCTCTCTCTCTCTCTCTCTCTCTGTGCCGCTCTCTCTGCTCTGCTCCCATACACACACAGCCACACACACACAGACCAAGCTGTTGGTGATGTTGTCTGAATTGGCTGATAGGAAATTATGGCAGAGGAACCGGAGCAGTTTTTTCTCTCTCTCCCTCAGTGGGCTGGCCTTTCCATCTTTGTGGTCTTCTAGCCTTTCAACTCTCTTGTGGTGGAGCCTCCACTGCCTCTATTCAAATGAGGGGGAGAACTACACTTTACAAAAAAAAAGGGTTATGTGAGTGAAAAGATTACACGTGTATTAAAATATATCGTGCTTTTATTGATTCGAATCTTTTGGAGTAATAACACGAATGAAATTAAACGTGCCTATAATTAGTTGTTATGTATAGTGCGAGCACAGTAAGCTCAAAGCTAATTTGACCATTTCTTAAGGTAATTCAAATACTTTTTAAATCATAATTAAATGTGCACAATTATATTAAGTGTTCCTCTAATGGAAGAATTTACTTTTTAAGAAATAGATATATATTAAAAGATATTACTTCTGCCCTTCAGCCTGAAGCAAATAACTCTTTGAATTCTTGTACAAAACAGAGATCTCCTCGGTTTCAGTGCTATGTAGTTTACTCTCTTTGCTCCTCTCCCATAGAGTGCAGTCTTTCTCCTTCCCTCCCTCTGATAAGCTATCAGTTTTCATTGTAATTTCAGGTGAAATGATAAACGACGGCTGTTACCAGGTGACAATGAATACTTTATAAGACAAACCCCTTATTTGCCTGGCAGTTTCTTCCGCAGTGGCATGCAAAGTGCCTCTGGATCATTTGTACATAATGCCCATGTACTGTAAACATGGCTCTTTGTCAAGAATGTGGAATTTAGAGAGTCACACAACATAACAAGAAAGTCTAAACTTAAAAGGTAACTGGATATTCCTGTTTTCAACAGCAGTTTTATTTTTCCGATAAAGGTGTTTTATAACTAACATTTACTGGTTTGTGAAAAGAGGAAATGATAAACTTTATGGTTGTGAACCATCATGCATAGATACATAATCCTGGCTTCAGTTCCTGAGTGCTGTCAAAGGAGAGCAAAGTATGTACATAAAACAGGTTTTGGTTGATTCTGACATTATGATGACTCATTCTGGTTAATGGAGTAAAAAAAACATTTGTCTCCTCCTTTCTAACCCACATAAAGGAATATGTCCTTAAAAGAGTTTCTGTCAGGATCCACCCTTTCTGTAACATTGTACTGTAAATAATACTTCACTTTTTTTTCAAAAGCCATGTTATAATCTTAATTGTTTTTGTTATTTTTAGCCTAACCTGGCAACCAGAATGGCCTTCTGTGTCAAATGTGCTGAATAAAACCTTTTGTGAACTGTCAGCCCTATTCTTTACCCTTTGCATATTGCACAAACAACATATTTTTGGCGGTGGATTAGTGAGATTTAGTAAGTCCTAATACCCTTGTGGATCATTAAGGTAAAACTTAAGTTAAATCCTTCCTGCCACAGTGGAAACATGTTTCTTAAACTCACTGAAATGTCTTGCAAAAGTTGGGAAATATTGTTACTAAAGTAAAGAAGGGAAAATTCTCTCACACTGATACATCCTACCAATAACAACTTCCATTGTATCTACAAACATGATATGAGGGAGCATTTTGGTGCGCGGGGTGAATTGTTTTCATACAATAATGTCCACAGGAGGGAGGAGTTTGTCGTCCATGCATTACAGCCCTCTGGCCCTGGAGCTGCCATCTTTGAGAGTGAAACCATTACTTTTCAAAAGGAGCTGTGGGGCTTTTCGTTTGATGTGGTCCGAGGGTATTGTATGGTGCATGTGGGGGAATGTTGAGGGCAAGGTGGAGTGTGTATGCGTGAGTGTGTGCGTGCACTGCTGTGCATGTGACATGGTAGGGGTACATCAGTCAAAGGGCCGCTGGGCCAGACGTTTGGCTGCCCCTGACAGTGCACTCCAGGAGGGGCTGGTCGGTTGCAGGGCCCACTCCGAGTCCTCCATTCCCCAGGACAAAAGCTATGGCCCAGTTGAAAGATGTGAATTCAGTGGCTTTTGTGCCCAAAGCCCAGAGACATGCCGAGTGAGAAATCTGACCTTTGCCGAAAGTCAGATTGTGTTTTTGAACCCCTCTCGCTGTCTCTGGCAGTTTGGGGCAAGAAGTGAGTGAGCGAATGGGATGGAATGGGTGTGAGACGGCGTGGGGTGGAGGTCTGCTCAAACCGGCAGAAAGTACAGGTGGTGTGTGAACGTGTGTGACGCGAGGTTAAGCCAGCGCCATGAACCAGTCAGTCCTACAGCGGCTGACTTTGAAGGTAACAAATCAAAACAGTTTGTTTCCCTGCACACGGTTCATTGTTGATATTCACTGTCATGTTGTGTGAAATTGGCAGGAAATTGAATGTGCAAAAGCTTAATTCTGAAGCAGGGGCTTTTAAAGTGGGACTCAACCAGAGTTCACCCTGGTGTTAGTGAAGGATGTCTGTGATGTGGAATCTTTTTCTCTCTCACGTCTGTTTATATTTTATTATATATTTATATTTAAGAAGAGAAGAAGATGAATATTTAAGACTTTTGAATGCATATCTGGGATAATAATGACAGCAAAACACCATATTTTGGAGATGACAGCGTCACTCGCGATGATTGCTCTTCAGTATCCCATTTAATTACTGCATGGCTGTATAGTGCATGTACTACATACAAACACTATCTCATTACAGATAGACAGTGCAAGGTAATTAGCATAGATTTTGCATGTAGTTTTAGGGATATTTGTGCTTTCTTTTTTCGTGCCATACTGTTGATTGTTCATGAATCATGGTACAGCAGGTTGCAGGGCTGCAGTGTGCTGAGAGCAGAGATTTTGTAGATAGAACAGGCCTATGTTTTCAGTCATACATTTTTCTTGACACTGCTTTCATCCCCCGGCCGTAATCATCATATCTCCCCTATTGCTCTCCCGGATGCAGACATCCATAATGCAATCTTCCTAATTTTGATCCCTCGCAATCTGGTTTTAAAAGGGAGGAGAAAAAAGGGGACATATTTCTGAAGGCTCGCTCGGTAATCATTTTAGACAGATAGCCTTTCCCATCGCAGATGAGCAAATATTTGTAAACCAGCTATCTAATGGAAAATTATAGTGAAATTAGAGTGAAATTCACGACGGCAAAATCCGATTATATGTAATTCTATTATGCCATCTTAGCCCACACAGCATATTTTTGTAGAGTTTTTTCCATAAATACCTATGCCAGGGGTCCTGCTAATCAAATAAAATTGAAATTCATCTTCCCATTAAATTCAATTAGCTACAATTTCTAAAGCCTAACAAAGATTTTAATTACTAAATTATAAAATTCTCCCTAGCCAAATTGGGGAGAGAAAAAGTGCATCCCTGCATCTGAAAAACAAACCCATGAAAGGAAATTGTTGATCAAAAAAGATATCCAGGGGAAAATAACATTAGGGAGAGCACTGGGGCCCTTATTCAGCGAGTCTGGGTGGGGAGTGACGTGTGCCAAGTGCTAGGCTCCTGGGCTGGAGGAAATGAACTTAGCTGAGGTTCTCTTTGTCTCTAAATGTCTGCCCTCAGAGTTATTATGCTATAATTGACTAATTGACACCTTAATTTCATTTATGGGGCTCCTGTGTTCATAAAGCAACCTCTGGGTGGGGCAGTGGTCTTGAGCGGAAGCAGGGAAGTCGACATCCAGGACACCAGGTAGGGCCTTAGGCCTTGGGTTCTGTCCTCTGCAGATGACGATTATGTGTTTGATAATGAAATGGTCAGGAAGAACACACTGACTTAGCAGAGGCTTAAGGCGTATCTTACAGTACTCGTATGTTTAAATCCCTCTGATGCATGCTGATGGGTAATAATCATGCATGTCCAGCCTTACAATCTGTCACCACAGGCACAAATGACCTTCTTCGGGGTCAGAGGAGCTTATTTTTAGGACGTTTCTGAAACTTTTTATAGATTTAAGCAAGGTTTTGGCTTCTTTAACTATACAGGTGACCATGACTGCATTTTATGCAACTGCATTGTATGTGTAAATGCAACTGAATTCACTGCTGCCGATAATGTTCATTTGAGTAAAGGCTGCTAATAGGACAGCTTAGGGGTCTCAGGTCAGCTACCGGGTGCATTTCCCAGCCACCCCCTGCTCCTCACCAGTGGGCTGCTAAAATAACAGCTCAGCACCCTCTGCAGACTACAAAGCTTCCTCTGAAAAGGCACCTGCTGCTGTTATTCACTTCAGACCCTTCTGCAGCTCAATCTGTCTGTTTAAAGAACACGTAGAAGAGAAAGACTGACTGAGAAATGATGAATTATTTAAGTTATGATGTCTAATTCTTTCAAGGCAGACATGTTGTTTCTGGAAGGTAAAGCTTGGGGGTAGAAGTGGGTGAAACGTGTGGGGGTAGGAGTCTTTATGAAGAAGTCTCTACACTGCCTAATGCAGGCAGTCATCATACTTGAAGTGGCTCAGCAAATATGACCAAACTGAAACTTTAATCTGCTTTTTCCACACTCAAGCTGGCTGGGTATTAAAGATAATCTTTTTTGTGTGTCATATGGTGGGAGATATAGATGGAGCTAATTTTTTAGAGACAAATCTGATATTTGTCAACTGGTTGAAAAAAACCTGGGGATTTTCTCCTAATCCTCCCTTGGATATGAAGGCGCGTTAACAGCAAAATGCAGATGGTGTTCTGCGCATGGAGACCCAGCACAGAACGCCCAGCAGCGCGGTGCATACGGAAAGGCACAGCTAGCCTCGCCAGGGCTCAGCGCAACCTGCAGATAGCAAACTCCCCCTCCCCTCATTCAATTAACAAGCCACTTATGAAAGCAAAAGCGTGTTAGTTTATTCCAAAGCGCAAACTTTGCAAACTACATTTCTTAGTTGTTTCTCTTTGTTTCCTGGCTGACATAACATCCTTACTTCTAGGCTGTTCATCAAATATTCAGTTGGAACTCAATTCCAATAAGGAAAAGAAAACAAATTATAAATAAAATGGAGGCATAAATCTTTCAGGATCCTAATTCTAACTTTCCCTTTCCCTTGGAGTGTTTCTGTCTTTATTTTGTCACATTAAGCAGTTTTGCTTTCCGTTCCCACTGCAAGGCGTGGCTGACTTTACAGTGGTGGAGAGAGCCCTTTATTCTTCTGCTCTCTTGTTTTGGAACACTGTGCATTTTGTGGTGTCACTGCTTTTATGCACAATTATCACTTGTGTAACTTCTGGTTTTGTTTTTATGAGAGATAGAACAATAAAACCTATGTGATGTTCCTTTTTTTGTTGCAGAGGGACTGCTGGAAGCCTGTACTTGCCCTGTCAAGTATAACTACAGCGACACTACAACCAATCACCACAGTGACGCAAAGCCGTCCTGACTGCCTTATCTTATCCAGTATTTTAGGAAGATATTTGCTCTGGTCATTTTAGCACCAGAATGCAACATGGCAGGGCACTCTGGATGCATTCCTTAACTGCTTTGTGGCTCAGCATTACATTTGACATTGCATTGATAGTCATTCTGTGGCCCTAAACAAACATTGGGTCAAACATCTTGTAGCTTAGCTGAAAAGAAGCTAAATGACTCAGAACACTTACCTGAGAGGAACATATGGTGTATGCACTGAAAAATAGCACACCTCATTATTGTGTTGATGGACTTAAGGCTTCTAAACCAATTACTGAATATATGGCTATAAGTACTAAGGTTGACAGTATGGAACAGAGCAGATTAATGTCAGGAGGACAGTGAAGATGCTGACAGCATAAAAGCTAAAACAGGAGCAGAGGGACCAACCACCTGACCTGCAAACTCAAGCTAAGCTAAACTTTGGGAGTCTGTACTCACACTCCCAAAGTCACTTAACGTTTCAAACAATGGCTCTTTGTCAGTGACGGTCCATAACAAGAAACTACTACGGAAACATATTCAAGAAGAGAACACCAAAACAAAATTAATGCATTTTAAAGGTGGGTGACTGAATTTCTAAAAAGTCACAAAAAAACCCTCTAATGTGGATCCAAATGATGTTCTTTTAGAAAAACCAAGAGGGAAAACCTGATGGGTTTCTCGAGCCGCTTTAAGAAGTAACAGCAGCAAGAAAGCCTCCAAATTGAAATGCAACAGGCGAGGAAGCTATATTAGTCTGATGTGTGCGTATTTACTCTGCACAAGATTAGGCTGCCTTATTGATTAGCCCAGCTATAGAAAAAATTGACATTATATGCACTATGAAATTCAGCATTTTTTTAACCTTCAGCAATGCTTGTCATTCGTTTGTTAAATAAATATATAAATATACACCATGAGGAAGAGAAGGGGGGAAAAAAATCACTAAAGCTCTTTTTCTATAATTGGCTGAATAGCAAGGGCAGCAGAAAATTTACAGGCAGACAACAGTGTGAAGGGGACTCGGTCACAATGCAAAACTAAGCCCTCAGCACCAGCGAGGGAGTAAGCAAGGCGGTGGAGGCAAGGAAGAGTCTGCGTGGCTGTTTGATATCTTAACTACCATGAGGCACTTGTCTCTCCCCTAGCCTGTGCAGTAAGCTGCAGATCATAGTCCATTTTCTGGACAAGTAAAGTAAATAACCCAAGCAAGCATGCAGAAGACAGTGACAGGGTAAGAGAAATCCCCCAAAGTCACAGTGGTGACACCCTACTAAATCCAATCAAACTGAGGAGGGAGAGGGAGAGGAAGAAGGAGGGAGGAAGATATCCTCTTTGGTGCCTGTGTGTGTCCAACAGCATTGATGCAATAACACCTCATTCAGTGTTTAGCCCTTCTCAAAGGACAGGCAGGGATAACACTTTAAACCCTGTGGCTTTATCTCCTGCAGATTTTCCATAAAATGCCAAGCCAGGGAGCCGGGGCCATGTGACTACCATGTAGGTCAGGGCAGATGGGGGGTAGAGAGAGTGTGGGAGGTGAAGGGAGAGACAGAGTGGGGGAGGATGGGAGTTTTCTAATGGAACTGTTGAAAATAGCAAGCGGTAACCAGATTAGATCAATTAAGATTTTGTATGTAGGGGGTGATTCTGTCTGTGCTTATTCAAACGTAAGCAGACAGCGACCAAAATGCCATTCAGAAAAAAAGCAATCTAGCCACAAAGTCCATGTTTTTAGTTGTCTCGAAAGTTTTTTAAGAAGAGTTATGAGGTGTCAGAGGGCAGTTTTTTTGGGGGGGAAACAGCTAGATTCTTCTCAAACTGTTGAGGAAATCATGCTAATCTTTACATTCTTGCATCGTATTAATGAGGCCTAAAATACCTGATAACAAGTCGAACAAGAATGCAAAGAAAACTAAGTTTAGTTGACTTTTTCTGGTTTTATTTCAGACTTTGAAAAGTCTTAAAAAAGGCAACTTTCTCCTCTTTACAATAAAATTAAACAGCTCTATAATGTTTTGTTTATCAGTCTTAAATGAGGAATTCATTTTATGCATTTTATCCATCTCCAGATGTATTAGAGAGCAGTGGAAAGCCATGTTTCGGCACCTGGGGAGCAGTTCTGGGAGCTGAGGGGCTTGATCCAGGGGAGTCGAACCCAGGAGCCTCCAGCCCCAAGCCCACCTCTGTAACCACCACTTCTCCCCCCCGACCCCAACCCCGAAAAGTGACCATTACATTTGAACAACGAACTTGAATATATTTATGAGTTTTACAGTTTGTCTTATCTGTGGGTGAGGTTTACGTGCAACCACCTGGTGATAATAACAATTAATTGTGATCATTGAGCATAACTAGATCTGTTGTGTAACCACTCAACCCACTCATCACCACCTTTGTAGAACACCTGGCTCACAATATGAGATACATTTTCTTTGTGAACACCATGTGTGGCAAAGGAGATGTGATATAGGCACTGACACAGTAAAAAAAAAAAAAAAAAAAAAAGCTCTTGTGCGCTTCAACCAACCTCCAGTATAAGCAAGAAGCCTGACCTTATAGCAAGTCTACAAATTCAATACATTCTCCATCTTGCCTCCAAATCTTGGTTTATATGAAAGCTTTTTCTGGAGAACTAGTTGATCGTTATCCATGACATTTTCAGAATACGGAGATATGTCAATATTCTGAAGCTCAATGGGCTTGTATAATTGAACTAAGGGCCCTTAGTTTCCATATGCTGAGGGCGCAGAGGTTCCCAGTGGAATACCAGTGACGCTTGATTGAATACAAAAGATGGACAGGATTAGGCTTTGTGCTGTTGACTGACCTTGACTTATTTTTTGACCCACACCCTCACTTAATCACAAGATTCAGATTTGATCAATAAATCTCAGGTGAATGGTACCAAAAGATGTGTCCAAATCGTGAGGGCATCCTGTCTGAAAATCTGCATTTCTATACAGATCCTGCACTGGACTTCGTTGCTTTCTGCAACCTTGCCTCAACACAAATGCACCATCCCCCTGAAAATGTTATTGATCAACAGTAGTATCTATCCATGCATAAGAGCTTTTTTTAGAAAAATAGATTTTTCCTATTTGTGTTGAAAAATATAATAGAATTGATACAAATTACACAGTGTTTCTCCACACTTCATCAACATGAGCCAGAAAATGTTGGCTGCTTACAGGGAAACAGGACTAACAGTTTGTAACAGTTTTTCTTTTTTCTATCGACTACCTTAATGCATTTAAATGTATCGTTTCATTAGAAACATACAACAATGTGAGGAAGTCACCAAAAGTGGAGCTAGTTGGCTCTGATACATAGATGGCCATCAACATTTTATTTATTTGAAAATAATTTGTGCAGCTGTCCACTTTATAATACTGTGCAGTGTAAGCTCTGTGTTTTGTTTGGCAGAACTCTATCAAGAGTATAAATTACTTTAATAAGCCACAAAAAATAGTTCCATTAAAGTTGCTGCCCACCTGCATCATTCTACATTACCCCAGTTGCCACATTATGTGCAAAGATTTGCTGTGTCTAATTCCCAAGCTCAAGGCTGATCGGTGTTATTCAAGTGACACTTCCCTTAAAGCCTTCTGACATTAAGCCTTTATAAGACAGTTATGGGTATTACATTGGTCTTGCAGCATAAACGACTTTTTATTCCTTTACTATTGTGTTTAAATAGAATAGCTACAGCAACAGATTAAACTCAATAGGCTACCTCCGACCTTGTTAACAGGCTATTATTGCATTGTTATCCTTGGAGTGTTTTCCGTGTAGGTTTTAAGCTTGGGGCCCTTAATATTACTGAAGTAACTAAGGTGGAATGATACAGAAGAAAATATACTAGCAATTCCTTTTAAAATCTATTTCAAAGTCTTTCTTCATTCATACCATTCTAGGCCAGAAGAACAAACAGTTATAAACCGATATGAGCTGCACTTGCCCTCAGCGTTATTGGAGGGAGGGTGGTGGTACATACATATATTCATATATACATATATCTCTGCATGTGGACATCTATGTCCACATGCAGATTTATTTCCCATAGTTTCAGAAACCTAGGTGCCATCCACTTTGAATACTGCCAGTAGTTTATCATGCCAGGTACACACCTGTTGGCTGAAAATTTACTATCGTGAACTGCATTTTGTGATGTACTTTTTATCATCTTGCAGTGCTTCCAATAGAAAATAATTCAATAATGAAATAAAGTTTCTACAAAGATAACATTGCTTACCAGCAGGTACTGTAACGGTATTGAAAGTGTTACATTAGGGTTAAAGTGCTGTTGCTTTTACAGAATGGCACGGATGATTGTCTTAAACATGAGAAATAACGCTGTCATTTATCTTATGTGGCATCACGTCTGATGATTACTAATAGAATAACTGAGTTAATCTAGAGCAATTATTCTTTCTGATTTGTTTGTTTGTTAAACAGTGATACAAAGTGGAAACAGAGGTGGTAGCCTACCTTGGACTGTGGCAGTTTTTTGACAGTTGTACAATACAAATGCTCATGGTAGCTTTTCAGCTAAAGGAAGTGGTGTAATGACTTTTAATATCAACCGAGTACAATACAGCATTTGACCTGGGTTAATAATGCGCCACTTTTACAATGACTGACTTTTGCCAGTCTTTCCAATAGGAATCAAGTGAATTTGAATGTGTGAAAATTAAAGTGATATTGTGTAACTTTTGGCCACTAGGGGAAGCTGAACCTGTAACTTCCCACAGGCCACACGGCACTGTCGTAAGATGAAACAGTTTCCATCCTGTTTTGGAATCCTGTTTGTGGACCATTTTGACCAGCTAATAATGAACTAACTAGGATTCTGGAATTTTTCAAAGGATTTTTTAACACCCTACTGTTAAACACCCTACTGGTGGAGGGATGTGACTGAGTGCTTCTAGTTAAATATGATCCATTTATCTCCTGGTTGTTATGATAATGTCAGCATTAGCCTGTAGCTTATGGGACATTACAGCATATGAAAACCCATAGAACTAAACCAGCCAGTTACTTATCATTCTGTTACTTAACACTCATCAAACACTGTATTTTGAACCCAGAAATCCTCCATCATTACTCACATTAAGCTGATGTTTGGGCCCAAAGTTACACAGTATCTCTTTAAGGTGTGGCATGCAGAAAATGCTGTGGAAAAAAGGTTGTCTTTCTTTAACTGAAGCAATATTGCATTCATCCAGCAATTACACTTATACTTTGAATAAAAACATAATTAGACTAAAGCTAAATTATATTCACTGATTTATACGCATCAAAACTATTTTTGAACTAACTTTTAAATGGTGACAACTGCTCTTCTTTTAAGTGCCCCTGATTTAAGTAATGTGGACTAAGTTGGAACAATCCTGTGTAAGAAGTATGGGAAACTTTCTCATATCCTGCCACTAACTGTATTTTTGGTGGACACATTGTGGCATGAAAAACAAGCACACAGAGGATATTAATATATAAAGCAAAGAGGAGAAACTGTGACCAACAAAGCAAACAGTGTGCACATCAGTTATTCACTTCCGCGAGAAATGTGTAAAATATTAAGAATCAGCTGATTTTTTTCTACTACTTAAAAACTTCAACAGAAAGAAAATCATTTGTTCAACTGGTAATTAAACTTCTACAATATGTTGAAATCACTTGAACTTATTAATTGACCAGGATTATGTAGTTGCCACTTTAGGCCACAGCGGTCACTGTTCAGCAAAACATACATGCTGCTGCTTTAAGTGAAGTTGTTTAAATACATGCAAAAACAATCAGATGAGTAGAAATACAATCAAATTCTCGCAGTACAGGCTATTTGATGTGGTTATTTTATACTTTTCATTCCATGACAACCATAAAACTTGAACTTCATTTCCAAGCACATTAAAAGCAACGCTGATTTGCTCTAATATTGATGGAAGATGAAGAGGAAGAAGAAGAAAAAAATACCTTAGTTATTGACAGAGTTTCTCAAAGCTCAACAATCTTACCCTATCCAGATCTTTGGACTGAAAATAATATGACGCTCCATCTTTCAAAGATGTACTTTTCCTAAAGCATTGTTGATTGCCCTGTGTCCATTACTTGGAAGGATTATGATAATATTCCACATTGTGCTCGGCATGATGCACAGGAAATTCAATACTCAAAAGGTTAATGCAATCAATTAGGATGACAAAGGAGTAAAGTAAAACCCTCCTGCTCGTGGAAAAAAAAGAGAGACAGGAGAAGAGAGGGGGAGAAAAGGTATTGAAAGCTTGAATGGATGCAGAGAGAAAAGAGGCACTTGAAACGACAGAAAAATGGCATTTATTCAGCGTGTATCATCCAAGGCCAACTAAATGGAACACACAAAGTCTACACAAAAAGAAAGAAAAAATAGCTCTTAGATAGTGAATTGCATCATTCAGCGCTCAACCAGTTGTAATTGAACAGTACAGCAACAATATTTTTGTTTGAGGGTAATCAGATACCTTAGCCAAGGAAGAAATGGACAGTATTAGAGAAATGAACATCGATTCATAATGCTCATAATGTTATATGGACTTTTACCCATTCTGAGTCAAGTTTAGCATCTGTAGTCCATTCCCATGTGGATTGTAGCATGGGCTGAGTATTAACAAAACAACTTTGTATAGGAAAGGTATCTTTTGTTATTTAGATAGATGTTACAAAGCCAAACAACACAAAAGAGTCTCATCATTGTAGATAAATGGATAAACCTGGTTGGTGGTATTGAGCTCTACAACCATTGTAATAATCCTTATTACCTTTTCAGGCTAACTGTCAAAATGTTGACGTATTAATCACATTTCACCAATCCTCCATGGCTAATGATAATGTTATGAGAGTTGGGGTGGCAATATTTTTCCAGCGTCTGTAACGCCTATTTTCTGCCGATAAGTTGTGCAAGGAGAAAAGCCTAAAACCTTGTAATCCACTTAGGTAAGGCTACAGACTTACCTACTTCTACAAACACACACACAAGCTCATAAATCTACTGCACCTTCACATTCTTAAAGACTGTCAAGCTTAAAAAAAAAGGAGAAGTAGATCCGTCTTCCCAATTTGTTTGTACCAAGCGAAGACATGTTGCACAAGTGGAAAGCTAAGCATGCACAGGTCCAAACAGATACTCTGTGTATACATGAGCCTCTTTAATACTTGCAAAAGTAAATCATTTCAAAATACAGAAACTTGATATAATCTCCAGCCTAACAAAATTTTTGATACATCTTCAGCTGGTAAGCTTTTAGAGATTTTGAGCGAAAAAAAAAAAAAGGATCAGACATATAGGTTTTCTGCAAACCGCACTGAACTGAAGCCCTTTTATTCTGCATTTCCCAACTTCCATTCAGCTCCATTAGGAACATATAAAGAGGTATGTCGACAACACGCATAGAAGCAGGCAATAGGCGGTAACCAGGGCTTTATGTTTTAACAATAAGAATACCATTTTTTTCAGGGGCACAACTCTGTAATTTGACCTACATCACATTTTTCTGTTTGGACATTTTCAGGTCCAGCAGCCACGTCACAGAAACAATGAGGCAAAATGGGCTTTGAAGTCAGCCCTGAATGAAAACGGAGGGGCTGACACATGAAATGCCCTCACAGCTGGGCTGCCCCCAGTCAAAAGAAAAACTAATACTTTGAATGAGAGGGGGACACGCCGCTCCTGTCTGAGCTTCCTAAGGCCCTGAGCCACTGCCAGGAGGTGGGCTTTCACAATATGCCGGTAATGATGGATGGATTGGGAAGAAAGTCTATTCACATGGAGATGTTACATCATAAATATTTACACAGGGCTGTTTCCATATAGCCTTTGCTTTGACACATTGGAAAAATTCAAAAGACCAAAAAAAGTCTAGGAAAAAGAAAAGCGCAGAAAAACCTGAAGTTAACCTCTCATTTCTGTTATTATGCAACACGAATGATACAATTATACTAAATTGAGTTTCATGAGTTGTTGCTCTTTTTTCTCGGCGACACAAATTATCTTTCCTGCAGCAGACTGTGGGCTTTATTTACCTTTATCATGACTGAATGAACTGCTGTTTATTAAAGAATTGTTAGCCTCCTACGCATAAATTGTGAAAAACTGACCAAAACACTGACAAAAAAAAAATGCCTGACCTTTACTTATGAGCCCTATAAAAGCTAAGATTTAATCTCTAAGACCTACGGGTGGAAAACAACCTAGCAGAGTCCTAAACTACAAAACACTTACGATCGCCAAGCTGATCTTCAACTCAAACAATTACACCCAAGCTGCCAAATCTTTTACTGAGACCTGGGAGGAGTAAAAATGAGACACCAATGTTGTTGGTAGGCAGTCATACAAATTTCTACTCAGTGAGCTCAATTAAAAGCCTTGAAGTCCCCAGAGATTTTCCCTGTAACCAACGAAAACAATTTTAGCGGTTTCATTTTCTTCCCACTGTCTAAAAGAGGGACTCCATCTTCCAGAAAAGTCTGCAGGAGCCATAAGGAGTGGGGGGATGTCATGGCTGCCTCATGTTAGAGCCAGTTGGCCTGTATGATTAGTTTCATTATCATACATCAAAAGCCAATTAAACTAACTGTGCTCAGTTAAGTTGTTGTTTTGTGGTTAGATGAGGAGTAGTAGACTGCACTACAGTCAAATCTCATTTAACTTTGCTTCGAGGGACTTACATAGAAACCTGTTTAAAAACATCTTTGTTTGTTTGTGTGTGTGTGTGTTCATGCATCCACCTGCGAATGTAACTTTTGAAAGGAAACATGGCTGCATTGAATCTGATGTGGCCCACCCAGTTATTTTGTAATGTGGGAATCTTGGGATGATGTCGTCACCATGCAACGGGGAGGTAAACCGGGCATGAATCTGGGGCTTTGATTGATGCAAGGAGTGTGTCTTCTTTCTGGTGTGTGAGTGACACCAGCAGAAACAAAAGAGTGTGTTGTAGCCCTCCACCTCAATTCACGGCCATGACACCCCCCAGTGATAGCGAGGGTCTCCCGGTTTGACATGAGACAGCCCAGACTGTCACCTCTGAATGTTTAGATCCTTCTTGACTAGGAGGCCAGGGGCAAGGGCTGTTGTATGCATCCTCATGACAGACTCCCACATCAGCATTGTGTTCATACCAGCTAACATCATTAGCACAGAAGGTTTCATCTCACGGAGAGGGAAAAAAAAAAAAGCAACCCAGTTTCTTCAAGTCACAAGTCATTAGTATCCTCTCGAGAGTCAAATTGTACAGAGGCAGATTCTTTTTTTTATCAGCAACAAAAGGTTTTATACTCTTGTTAATTTGGTGGATGTCATCTGTACTTAGATGTCTGTGTCTAATGTCTGTTACAGTAATAAATGCCACATAGTGGAAAAAATTATATTATTTTGTCAAGATGACAGTGGGGGGTGTTGCTACAGTATCTAGACATAACGTGGGCAGTAAAGAAGAAGCAACAATTAACGGAACAGCGTAAGATATACAACAAGAACTTCCCAGATGCTTGTCAAATGTTGTGCAATGCACTTTTTAATACATCCATTTCAAAGCAGGTCCAGCAGGATTGTTTTCTGCTCATTGATGCATTTTTGTACTCATAGTGCAAGCCCCTCATAGCTGTTTATGTCAGGAAACAAAAATGGCAGTATTTATACGTCAGAATCGTATTATTGTAGTTTTGAGTCGTTGCAGCCTGGCAGGGCTTCCAACACACAGCGTTGTGCATTTTACTCGGTATAGATCCGTCACAGTAAGACAGAAAGATAGAGAGTGAGCGTGAGGGAGAGGGGGGCCCGCTTTGGAAAACAGATACATCAGTGAGCCTGTATAGTGTACAACATTGCTGTGAGTTAATCAGTTGGAAAATAAAACGGTGGGATTCTAATAAGTCATTTGTCAATTTTTACAACCCCCAGACACATTGATCCACGGGGATTAATGAAGATGCCTGATATTGTAGGAGATATGAACAGGGGAGATGGTGGGGACAGTAATCAGTCATGTTGGGGATTTGCCCTACCTCGTTTTCTCTTCCTGGGGAGTCAATCCATAGAGGGGTTCACCTCATCTGAGAAAGACAGCAAAGAAGAAGACATTAAAAACCCAGACACTGATTATTCCAACATACTCTGTATGTACATACAGCTTCTTGAGACATCTATGCATTTACATAGCTCATCTAATCTGCAGTGGTTGACATAATGCAACGAGCCGACAGATGATGGAAAAAGAGGACGGCTGCTTTTGTTCACCGCTGTCCTTTTGATATACAGAAGAAAAGTGCACAGATACACAGGCCCCACGTCCCAGCTGGGAGAAAACTGTGATGGCTGAGGGAGGAGACTGCAGTTTGTAAAGCCCTTTGAAACACAGGGAGCAGTTTGTGTGGAGTACAGCTAACAGTGCATGTTCAAGTTTCAGCTTCTCAGAAATAAATACCGGAAAGTTAGTTACAGAGTCAGATTCAGGTGAGCATTTAACAGTGGCTTCCTACATCGCTGCTTTGAAACTTGACATAGCCTTTTCAATTAAACCCTAATAGCAAAACTTTTCTAAAGAGCATACAAAGACTTCATTTCTACTGAGACAAAGATTGTGTAAGATCATAATATTGCGATATACGTGGCTGAAATATAAGCCTGACAATTCCAACTGTGCAATTTTTTTTTCGCAGTACATCCAGAAAAATACAGCTGCTTATATTACATTCATTAACAGAGACAAAGTGTTACACCATGACAGCCTATGACTTTGGCAGAACCATTTAAGTCGCTCCTAAATCCTCTCAAAAGTTTCCTAACCTTGAGAGCCCATGCATCCCAGAAAAAGTAATAATAATTCTAACTTGATCTTCCTACTTATTTTATATCTCCCCTCAGCAACCTAACTTCTTCTCAGCAACAGTGCAGTTATTAATTCATGAGGCACTAATTAGTTCTTTGTTTAATTTTGTGTTAAACAGACTGACCGGAATGATAACGACTCGCGCTGTAGCGCTTCGGTCCCATGCCACTCCTGTTTGCTACAACAAGGGAGCATCGTGCGACTAGCATGATGAACCCAATTCCCTTCTAAGTTGCACTTCATTAAGTCAAAATGTGACAAGGAGCTTAGAGGAAGAACTGGCAGATCTGATCATACATAACAATGCAGGCCCAGTGAGTTTGAGGGGAGTGGGTGGGTGCTGGTGCAGGAGCTGGTGTGGGGGATAGAGGAATCCAGCATGCATGTTGATAATTTTCTATTTTTAACCCTTGGGGGCCATCTTTCATTTTCCTTTAATTGTTTTTGTTCATAGCTGCAGAGTCCTCTTTTTAAATAACTGCTCCTATCAACTCTCCTGATCAACCCCCTGTGCAACATTACAGGCAGACAAATAAACAACAAGGTTGCCCTTTTCCATGATGCGGAGCAAATGCTCCAGTACCATGGGTAACACCTTCCTACAGCGCATACATACACAGGGTCATATGTAGGCACCTTACCTACTGTGTGAAGAATAATGCAGTTGAATTACAAGTTAGGAGTGCAGCAATGATAGTTAAAATGAACTTTTTTGGGCCTCTGAGTTGGATAAACCTGCTCAGCACGTTATTATCGTTGCAGATATAGCAGAACGTAATTATCTGTTGTGCAAGACCTCAATAATGTAATTTCAGTTAGTCATATTTAACTTGTTTTTCAACATATTCATGTGGAAAAAGGTTCTCTGTGAGAATCTTAAGTACTGATTTAAAAGAGCTGATGTTGAGTTTTATGTCTCTAAAATGAATAATTCCGTCTAAATACAAACATGCACTTATACTTTTACTTTACCTGAATAAGCCAAACAAACACACAAAGGTAAAACCCTAAATAAATTATTTCACTCAACATTGTAAATTTGGCAGGCTATTGTTTGTTTTGTATTTTATTTTTTTTTTGCCTTTTTTTTTCGGTTGGTTTTTTAATTTTTGTTTTTTGTTTTTTTCACAGCAAATCATCAACTCCACTAAGATGTTTAGCCTCTCCAAGTATCATCTCACTGGCTGGAGATGTGATAAAATCAAAAAGCAGACAAGTAATTACACTGTATAATAGGCAAGATTGGCATTTTCAAAATCATTTTCATGTGGATGGAAATGACATTGCATAGTCTATTCTGTATTCACTGGTGCAGATAAATAAACAAGGCATGGAGAAGAAGGGGGGCATACAGAACGCACAGTACAATGGCAAGCAGGTCAGTAATTAGAAACTCTGTTTGCACAGTAATAATTTTAATATATTCATCAGGAAACAGAGCATGCCTGGCATGATAAAATCCCATCAAGAAACATATCCCAACTGCGTTAACCTTTTAAACAGACTGGCAGCACATCTCAAAGAGATGAACACGAACACAGCTTCAGACATTCAGACAGTACATTTTAATGTATTTTGGTACCACAATCAACTGTTCTTGTGACAATGCAGAGATGTGACACTCATTTCATTACACAAAAATTTGTAAATATTGATCACTATCTGCAAATAAATGTGCTTCTGATTTCCATTTATCCAGGTGTGAATAAACTGAGGTCTTCCAACATGTTTAGCTCTGATTGCATGATTATATTGAGCAAAATGCATGTGTGTAACCTTGTTTGTTATTGAAGGTGGCAGTGATTATGCTATGGAAATTATTGCAAATTACTTAAAGGACTCCTGACATGTAGAAACCTTGACCTCATAACGCTACTTACCAAAGACAGAAGAATGCATAATTTTAGAGGAACTGAAGGTGCAGCATGAAGCTAATTACACTGAGCAATATCTTAAAGAAGTATGACTTCATATTTTAATGCCATATGCACCAAGAGAGTCCACAAACAGTAAAGATCTTTCTAATTTTAAGACAGTAAACAAGTCGAGCTGTTATCAGACCATAGCGTCTCAATTATTACAAATTTAAATAACAGGAACACACCAACACGCATTTGGCTGAACAGAACAGTTCGAAATAATAACCCACTTTGCTGTAATGACTGCCAGTCTATTGTCTAAGTTTCCTGGTTTCATTTCCCACACATAAACTCAGAAACTTACAAGTTTACGTGACCTCATTCTACTTGAAACAACCTCTAATTACATGAAGTGGAAGCCGCAACAAGAATACACTTCTCACTAAATAGATCTGTACTTTGTGTCCTCTAGTCTAAGTTTCGTTTGGGGATTCTAAACAAGCTGCAGAGCGAGCGACTGGTCATTTACTCATGCATATTTGACAGCACCTAGTAGGCCCCTTTTTGTTCTGTCACTTCTGGCTCCTATTCTCCCTTTCCCCTAGGAGAGGACAGAGTCAGGGGCTTGAGGGCAGCTACCTCCACAGTCCCGCTGTCCCCTCCTCGCCTAATTTTTGTTGTCCGCCCCTTTGAAACCTCAATCTCATGCGGAACCAAAGAATGGTGATCCATGTGCAACAAGTGCTGGTGCCATGGAAACCCCCATTTTGCCCTCAAAATATTCCTTTTTATCCCTTTTGAAGACCTGTCACCAGGCAGAGCAAGCATCACACGACCCCAGGCCTGGCCATGACAAAGCCTATTTTCTGCTGGCTTCTTGATTGATTAAAAAAGACTTTTTAGGAAAAGCATGTTAAAGGACACAAAAAGTGACACACAGAAGAAAGGGGTCTCGGGTATGGGCCAATCATCCTGGTTCCCCAGCACTATCACACAGAAAGGGAAGCAAAAATCATAATCGACCCAAAAGGAAGGGTCAGGTCGAGCATTAAAGCTGACAACAATGATAATTAATGAATATTGAAAAAAGTCCTGTAAAGCTGCAAATAAATGTAATATTTTCAACAAAGTGCTATTTTCTCTGCTATTAGAGAACTTAAATTCAAATATACCTTTTCTCGCTGAATTAAACTAATACTCAAATGAATTGTTGCAGATGCCTACCAATTTTGTTTTTTGCTTGATAGAAAGGGATCCATGTAGAGTTCTGGTCCATACATGATATGGAATCAATATTCCATACATCGAGCATTTTACTCCTCCAGTTGACCCGAGTGACAGACCATTTAAAACAGAGAAAGACCAGCTCAGCCGCTCTGCATGGCACCAAAGGGAGACCGCATTATTAATTCATTTCAACAGCACAGGTCGATAGGAGAAGCCTGCTGCTTAAATTTTCTGGTTTTGTTGGTGGTTTCTGTGTCACACACAGCAGCTTTAAATACACGGCCTCTTCCTGTGAACAGAGCATTGAATGAGGGTGTCAAAGTCAACAAAAATAATCAGCATTATGTGTTTTATCATTGTAAAAAGAGGGACACTTTCCATGGCGGCGGGAAAAAAAAAGGAAGCTGCTGTCTTTGTTTCTGTGTAGAGATGTGAGAGCAGATATTTACCAAGACGATAGGCAGGGGTGGGGGGAGTGCAGAGGAGAGGAGGCATTAGAAGCGTCCACACATGAGCAATTAGTATTCCAGATCCTGATGGTTCTAAACACAAAAAGGCCTCACCAAATCCCCACGGCAGAGGTGTCAGACGGAAAATGACGAAAATCTGCTCCTTGACAGGGAGTCATTTATATTTTAGCTTCGTTCCATTATCTTAACGAATCCATCATCAGCCAATGCAATATTAACAGCAGAAAATCAACTCATTAGATCCAGGGGGATTTAATCAAGATTGCAATCATGTATGCGGTTCCTGGAGAGTTGGCGTCTTCTTTTTTTTTTCTTTTTGGCCCTTTCCGCGTAATTGCCGCATCTCAGATCTTAATAAATTATTCTCGATATGAGATTGATGCCTTTTTTTTCCTTGCCTCTCACGCCATGCACTCACTGTCTCCAACTATAATATTTACCATAAACATTATTATGTCATGGGCACACAGTTTAAAATGGCCTTTAGCTAACTCGCAGAAGTAATTGGCTTCTCTATTTCTCTCTAGTTTCCTTGCTAATTGCCCAGTGATATTGCTAACAGTTCCCTTAGAAAGAAAGAAAAAGCCTCTTTTGCACAAGCTGGGATGTGTTGCTAGGATTTTTCCACCTTTATATGTGGATGTAGAAAGAATTTCCTGTGTTTGATATTGCTTAACAAGACATGCAAGCAGATGAAAGAACATTCCACTTTTGATATGTAAAACTTTATGTGAAACCCTGGCAGCAGAGAGAAAATAGAAAGAGCTCAAATTTCAGGTGGCTATATTTTAGTCTTGTTTCTCAGAAAAACATTTATGAGAAAAGGACATGCAGGAAAAAAACTACCACAGATGTATAATTATTCAAACCTATTAAAAAGATGTTTTATCTGAGAAGAGAGTAAATTCTTTGTCCTAAAATCTCTGTCGTCTGAACACACCATCTGGAGACACAATGCTATAATTCTAATTTCCACAAAGTTGTACGTTATTGTATAATTAAAGACTTTTTTTGGCATATTTTGTGACAAATAACTGTAATAAACATAATTTATAATATTGCATTTTAATATAATGTAGAACACCCTTTCAGAGGACAATGGACTATTAACACCTGTGGTGTGAAAATTACAAATAAACCTAACTAATAAGCCATCATCAGTAGTTTAAAATGCTTAGGAAGGGAGGAAAAAAGACTGAAAAAGCACTGCAACCAAGTCATGCAAGCAAGTAGTCCATATAAAAGATTAGCATCTGCCTTGGTCTTACACTCTTTCCTCAAAATGTAGAATAGTAAGGAAAACATATTTGTGTCCACATACACATTCTCATTTATTTTAATCATGCAGATGAAACTTCACTGAGGTACAAATGTCAAATCATTTCATCATTTACGCTTCTACTGTATCCATTTCAGCATTACATTTAACAGGTGAAAAAGTTCTCATTTGAAGGTCTGAGAGATTGAAAAGATGTCAGTGTTTAGCTAAAGTTAGGAAAAGATTACCGCTCCAAAATAATATCAGATAAAAATATGTACTTGCACAGTCTTATCCCCTTCAGGACCCTTAGGTGCCCTGAGTGATGAATCAAGGCTAAAAAATAACTAGTTTTTGCGCTGCTGGCAAAACATGGACTAATCTGTGAAAGTACCAATGGGCATAGATGGGGTAACATCAGGTGGGCATGTAGAGTTTTCTGCTTTAAAACTCACCCTAAAGCAGAGGTTGATGCTTTCTTCTGCCCCTGACATCATTTTATCTATAGCTAGTGAAGAAGCAGCCAATAAAGCAAAGACAACTTTGTTGCACATTTCATACGTTTCTTTGGGTACATTTGGTTGTGGGTTCGCGAGGGCAAAAAAAGGAGAGAAAGACCCTGGAAAAAAGTTTGGGAACCCCTGTATTAGACACACAAACCAGATGTGCTGTTGAAATACATTACTTTGAAAGCTGTGCTTCGTGAAATTTAAAAAAGAATAAATGTTTCATCTTCATTAGCAGCACAAGCGGCAACACACAAACGTTGTTGTACATCTTTTTCATTCCAATAGATGGATCTTTACCATTTATAAATTGTGGTGTTTAAAATCTATGATTAATGATTGAATACTCATGATATCCCTGTGGCTATAATTAAGTGTATTTAAACACACATGCTAGGTTGCACAATGCTCGCTATAAAATGTTTAAGCTATTGATAGATTTGCCTCAGAGACATGTACAGTAAAAATTGACTGCCTAGATTAGATGAAAGTACCATAAAAATTATTTTAATCTGTTTTCAGTAACAAAAACAGAATAGACTTGAAAATGTTCCCATCAACTGCAGCATTTAACAAAGCCTGACTATTTGTGATGAAGAGAAACAACATCTCCTGAAGCAGGGACATGCTCCACAAGAACAGACAAACTTTTCTCTCCCAGAATTCTCATTTTTTATGAAATCCCTGCTTAGAGTGTTTTTGCAGATTGTTCTCACCTCATTACCTCGGTAGAATTTTTTTCTCTTGTGGTGTTTGGTAACTTTGTTGTGATTGGTCAGAAAGTTGAAGTGGGTGTGGTTAATGTGGAAAAGCAGGAAGTTGTGATCTCCACTTTTTCACCCATACAGAAAAACTACTGTAACTAGTTTGAATGGATATTTTTGGGGAACAGCTGGCTGAGGCGGTGAGGAAGTACAAAAATCTATACAAAACAGGTGTATAAAGACATGTACAGTGCCCCATACGAACCCCTGCCTGGTGCTAAGCAAATGCCACAGACAAGGTTTTCTCATCAGATATGAAATGTTGCCATAAAAACGTTCTTTTTCTTGCCTACTTGAGAAAACAAAGAAAATCTCTCTGATCTTGTAGAGTATGTTATAGCCTTTAGCCCAGCTTTACAGTGGGAGGCAACCTTTTTTCATGCATTCATTTTTTAAATTGTAAAACAGAAAGTTGTTTCCCATATGCAAATATCTGTTTTGAAACCTCTTTGTCACTGAAGCTCAGTTTCCTCATAACACTCTACACTAAACTTGAATTAAACTAAAAACAAAGTGTTATGTTCCTGTTATATGTGGTTGCATCATTAAATTTATCAGTGAAGCAGAAGGAAAATACTGTAGAACTAAAAAAGAACAACAATAATCCAAGCAAAAATACATCAACCTCAAATTAAGAGCAGCAAATTCAAAGTTTCTGTATGCTCAGATTTCTCTGCACCTCACTCATTGGTGTGGCAACGGGGCTTCTTCCCCTAACAGACGGGATTAACTTCTAACATGTTCAACATGATCCAAAAGTGTAAAAACTGTCAGAGAGACCTTTAATCTGCCTATGGAACAAAGCCTTTTGTACAAGGACTAACCTGACCTTGTCACTGCAAGTTTAACTTGCTGTCTGTTAGGCACTATAAAGCCCTAGCCAGCCCTTTTCTTTTTCTCCCTTCCCCTAAGTCTTCCTCCCTCCCTCTCCTTTGGTCTCCCTCTCTCTCTTCCCAGGCGCTGAACTGGGGAGGGGGATGTAACTACAGCACCAAATGCTGTGTTAATCCCCGTTTCTTGAGATGGCCAACAGTAAATCCTAGTCTCTGTAAACCAACCTCAGAGTTTTTTATCTTGATTTATTAGATTACGTGTCCCGGGTCCCTGAGCTCATGCTTCATATACTAATCCTAATCGGAATAGACAAGTATTAGCCCAGTTCAAGGGGAGCTAAACAGCAGCAGTGGCCAACTTTCAGTAAGAGGGAAACTACAAGCTTATAGGCTTGACGGAGCTTTTTATCCGTTTTCCTTTTTTCTCCACTTACATTAGTAGAATGAGTGTGTAATTAAATACATAAATCCTGACACACCAACCCTCAAAAGGACTAAAACCACTGAAGCCCGTCCAGTTTGGCATTCTTTTCCCTGCACAATGAAGTTACTGAGCCAAGCCCAATCATTTGTATTTTTCTCAGATTTTTAACAGTGAGCGAAGCAAACATGAAAGTCCCACTGAAAACAACTGCAAGAATTAATTTTACATCTCAGTGAATTCAAGGCAGTGTTGTCAAATTATAAGCAACAGTGCTACGTAACCAATTTCCCTTGGTCCAAAGACTGTAAGTAATCACTTTTCATCTGTAATAATAAATTGCATATAATTAGAATAGGTGTCTCCTCTATGTATGCTTTCTGCAGGCAAACTGAGGGCACCAACGTATTGTCGGGAAGCTTAAAACTTAATGAAAGTACATAGTAAACTGCTGGTCTCACGCTGTTTGTTTTTTTTTACCAATTAAGCCAACGTGAACAGCAACTGAGGTAGGCTGGATGGAGTCCATGTGACACACGAGGCCAGGGCTGTGGAACATTGAGAAGTGTCTGCTCATACACTAATGCTGGTGGCAGCTGTTAGTCTGCCAAAAGCTGCAGCAGCAGCAGCAAGGATATCCTGAAATACTATTGAAAACCACTAAACCTCCTCCTCGCTGATGTAAAGCTATACAGCTGGTCGGCGCCAGTACGATCACTGATCAATCTGGGAAAGTTAAAAATGGAGCCAGGTTTGTGGACTAAATGTGCTGCTTTTCAGCTTGGAAGGTCAGACTGGCGATCTCAACAGAATGACAATGATTTTTTTTTTTTTTTTCTGCTGCGTTCTGAGAGTTTGTACAGCAGCCGCAACGACTGCAACATATGCTTTTGCATCTGTGTGTATGTGTCTGTCTGTGTATTTCTGTCGCTGCATGAGCACATGTAGATTTTCGTGGCATCGCCAAAGCGCAGAGGTTGTGCCTGCTCGCTGCCCTCAGGGGTGACAGGGGAGCTAAGGGAGATGTGACAGCCATGTCTGCTCCCTGTATGTGTTTGTTTGCCCCTGAAAATGAGACACCAATCTCACTGGAGCCCCCCTGGGCATGTTTAGCTCTGCCTCTACCACGCTGCCTTCATCTGATACAAAGTGGAAGTCCAGTCCATGATAACATGCATCTCTGCTAGTGGGGTGAAAGTGGATACATACAGACTTTGTAGAAGAAAAGGAAAACGATTGATTAATCTCTTCAGCTTTTTAGTTTAAAACTGAGGAGACTAGAAAATATATTTTCTACAGCTGCTGAGCTAAGGTATGTGGTAATGTTGCCATAAACACACTAATAACGTGTTTAAGGTGATATGTGATGTTTAAAAAACACGATAAAGGGCCTTTGTCTGACAAATAAAAGTGAGGAATGAATTTCTTTGCTCTAATGTTTTGTCCTTAGACCTAAGTGTCACCAAGTGTACTTTGCAAGGAATATTCATTTCCTAAGGATGGCCTCGTCAGCCTTGAGACCCAATCCATATCCATTCTGTCCCGTCTGCCCTCCCCAGTCCCTGCCTCTTTTCTGTAAGTGGCAGATATTTCACCTGCCTATCAGTTTCCCTTTAAACGTGCTGCTATATGCAGGAAAGGCGCCCATATAGGGTCACTGACTGTCCTCTACAGGGCCCTCTTTGAAGCAGCTATCTGGCTGTCTCTTGTTCCTCGCCTTCTATCACTCAAATTACAGCGAGTGGAGGTCACTGCTAGAAAAGAAGTTCAACAGAGCAGAATAACTTAGACGTACTGTAGGTTTACTTATCATTACCACTGAAAAGGTACAAGCTTTTGTTGGCTCGTGACTTAAAAAGCAGATTATACATGTGTAATTTCTATTTATATTAGTGAAAAAGTGGGCTTCTTTAATTTGACTTCACTGCCTGGAAATGTGTTTGGAAGATGTTTAGCTTTGTAGTGCCTGCCTGGAGAGCAAACCCTATTTGTAAGAGTGTG
The DNA here is from genome assembly GCA_036024015.1 of Craterocephalus amniculus. Taxonomy (NCBI): domain Eukaryota; kingdom Metazoa; phylum Chordata; class Actinopteri; order Atheriniformes; family Atherinidae; genus Craterocephalus; species Craterocephalus amniculus. The sequence continues at coordinate 48,762 of JAVQJG010046947.1, forward strand.
CTTGTGTATGCAGCCTGCAGCGTAATCCAGTTTACTACCAAATAATGGGAATCAGATCATTTCTATGCAGAAATGCGCAGCGGGAAGGAAAGCAGCTGCTTCGATGTGAGGAAGGTAGGAGGAGGTTAAAAGGAGTCAATGGAGGCTAAAGAGACAGCAGGTCTACCGATGACAGAAAGAGTGGCCAGGGACTGCAGTTCAGGACTTCTGGAAACCACATCAAACAGGCTATGGAGCCCTGCCAAGATGAACACACACCAACTGTTGCAAAGATGGAAGAGAAGGAAGAAAGGGAGGGGGAGAAATGGAATAAAAGGAAAGTTTAGTAATATAATAGAAATGTATATCTTTGAGGATCAGAGGAAAATAAGAATAGCAATTCAGGGCTGTATTGGCTTACAGACAGACAGACGAAGATGATAAAAAGAGGAGTAGAAAATCTGTTGTTGAACATGCGTGTGGGATCATTTCAGTGCTTTCATTTTGTCAAAAGTATACCATATATTTGTTTATATTAGTTCCTTAGTTTCATTAACTTCAGTTAGTATTGGCTAGAACTGTATTTTCACTGTTTCAGTGCTTTTTACCAGTGCTGTAAGGGAAAGTCTGAGTTTAAAATGAAAAGTCTGTAACGTAGATCATGTTAAAGTTAAATGCTTTCAAATCATGGTATTCAATTATCTGATATCTGATTTAACCGCCTGACCAAAAAGAAAAAACAACAAAAATATGTGAATGACAGCAGCTCTTTTGGGAATTTGGCAAAAATAAATGCTTAGAATTTTCTGTTTTTAAAAGATGCAAAAATCACAAACTTTTAAGGTTGAGCAGCATCATTTGAGTCTAATTGCCAAAATCCAAGACTTTGGGTATTTTTCAATTTGTAAAACCCTTAAATTTAACATAAACCTGATTACTAGTTTGAATTTTGATATACTCCACCTGCAATTCTAGTGTTAACTTAAGTCAGGGTGTTTTTTAAGTGTTTGAGAAGAAAATGGAATATTTTCCTCTCTTTCTTTCCCTGCAGCTGAATCCCTCATCCATGTCATCCTGCTTACATTACTGCAGTGGCATACTTTATTGCACTACCTTAAACCTACTCAATGAACTACGGTACGTTCAAAACTTTGCCACCAACCTCCGCACGCAGGACCATTCCCAAGACCACATCACCCCTGTTCTTCAAAACCTTCACTGGCTCCCTACTCCATTACGCATCAAATTCAAAATCCTCCTTCTCACCCATAAAGCACTCCATAACCAGGCGCCCTCTTTTCTAAAAAACATGCTCCACCCCTACACCCCTTCTTGTAACCACTACCAGTGCCAACCACCTGATCGCCCCTATGACCAACCACCAAACAGAGCCTTTCTGTCACATCTACAGTAAAAGCCCGCTTGTTTCCCTTTTTAAAAAAAATTGATTTATTTACTTTTTGAAATTATTTTTATTTGAACTTTTTTGTGTGTTGTTTTACCTGTTGTCTGTATTTTAGTGTTTTAAGGGCTGTTTTATTAAATAGCTTTGAGTTTCTTTTGGAAAGTGCTTTATTATTATTACACATTAAAGCAAACTTTAATAATGGATGCACTCTGCTTCAGTGCCAACTTAAGTTGGTAACTTAGCGCCACTCCTCCCTCTTACCCAAATAAATGGCTTTCATGTCAGAACATTACTGTATCATCCACATCCAAACGGATGTTATTTGTTCAATAGGAGAATCACTAGCAGAGTATTGAAGTCTGTTTTTGTTGCTCACTTAAGGGTGCAGACAAATTCTGTCAGGTTGCAGAATAAATTGGTTAAAAACATCCTTCATTCCTGCTGATTTTGGTCTTATGAACAATAATATTGATGTATAAACTGGGTTAAGACGTGTTGCTGTTTCATGTCACGTATCACTGCTGACTACTGACCAAATTGCCCTTTGGAGATAATAAAGATAACTTGAAAGTTGAACCTTGAACCTTGGCAATCACTGCTTCTACTAAACTTCTTTCATAAACATAAACATATATTTCCATCAGCGGTAAATAGAAGTCTGTGTTTTTCAATGGCTGTGCATTTTTACTCTGCTTATTTGAAGTTCACCATTTCTTGCACTTAATGACATTTAGGAAAAAAACATTCCACATATGTGTAAACCAGCTTCCTGTTCTCTGACTTCTGTCCATCTATAGTCCACCCCATACCAGTCATCAGAGAACTCCTGCAGGGTGCATGACTCACAGTGGTACTTGGGCCGTCAGTGGATAGAGCCGTCGCTTACAGGAGGTCGGCGGTTCGATTCTACTCCGGGACATGTCGAAGTGTCCTTTGGCAAGACACTGAACCCTCTTGCCTCCCGATGTGCCTATCGGGTGTATGAATGTGTGTGAATGTTAGCTCCTAAGCACCCAGTATGTTCCAATATAGGTGTTGTGTGAATGGGTGAATGAGATTTGTCATGTAAAGCGCTTTGAGTGGTCTGTGACTAGAAAAGCGCTATACAAGTACAGTCCATTTACCATTTACTCTATGAGGTGGAAGGAGTGAACAATAATAGAGAAAGACAATCAGCAACCAAGGAGACCGTAGGAGAAACAGAAGAGGTTGGGATTGGAGGTAGTGGAAAAATGGGACATCATGCCAACACTACCATCCAGGTCAGCATAAGAATGCTCCAACACACAGGTGACAGCATCATGTACAGCCACGAGCAAACTAAAGAGGGTTCATTTTAACTGTTTCAAAGGTGGGCCAGGACCAGGCTCTCTAGAACTTTCATACCATCTGATGCAAGGTCATCACATGAAGTCCTAATAAAGGCTTGAAGATGTGTTGAAAGTAGGGCTCTGGAGCTGATGCCATCAGGGCCTGCAGCCTTGTTTTGGAGGAGGAGAAGGGTGCAGAAGACAGCCAACTAGCCAGAAACGTTCACAAACAGTGAAATCCTTCTACCTTTTCCTTTACCACTCAGCCTGGCTTCCCTCTGGGCCTGCACCATGAAGCAGGGAATGAAAGTACAGTAGTTTGAGAAGTCTGTGTACAGCTATGCCTCCACAAAGCAGGAAAGACCACTCCCAGTATCCCTTTAAGTCATAAACAGTGCCCATAATTTAATATTTACAAGAGATTTCACATTTCCCATGATGACAGGCAAAGAATCCTTCTCCTCGCTCTCCCTCCAGCTCTGTGCGCACCTTTTCCTGATTTCTTCCCAGATCACAAATCTGTACTCTGAGCAGCTGGTATGCATACACTGCTCCTAGTGCTTCTCCAACCAGGTGAAAAGAGCAGCAGCAGGACCAAAACAGCCTCATTTATCAAAAATAACATTTATTGTACACATTTGCACAGAACATGAGTAATAACGTTACATGTTAGGATTTTAATATTCATATAGTATGCTTGTGAAGCAAGATGGACACAAGCATATGTTAAAAAGAGTTTTGGCATGGTGGTGCTTTCTTTTCTTCTTTTTTCTCCAAAAAAGGAAATTACATTTATTGTGTTTGAGAAATGGAGAATATATTATATTGAAATGTCAACAAAACTGCACCGCAAGAACAATCACTTGTATTTTCCTCATTTCATCTCTATCAGAGCAGCTGCAGCCTGTATGCTGTTAATGTGAACTAATATTCTAAATCGTTTTTACATGAAAGGACAACCACGATCAAAACACAGACAACAGAGACTTTATTCGATGATACTGCAATCCCAAAATCAATAAATGCTGGTTAAGGTAAAGTCTTAGTTAAGATGTTATTTCAATCTCTATTCTTATTCGTTGACGATAACAGAAAGAAGGAAATGGGAGGTTTTTATTAGGATTTCAGTTGCATTATCTCAAAGTATGACACCAGGCCATACTGTAGGCAGCTGTTAATACTGACTACAGTACTTACTTGACATTAAGTACAAAGAAAGTATCTAGACTTCTTTGTACATCTACCAACATCAGAAAAGTTTATAGAAAATGTGTTTTTTACCTCATTGCTCAGCTTTAATTTAAACTACATGTAATAAACCTTCCACAAAGACAAACAGTGTAGGATGAGTAATCAATGGCTAAATTTCACATTTCATCTGCATCATGAATTAATTTATCCTGAGTTATTGCAGTGTTCATTTGAAGATACAAAGTGGGCACAGAAACAACTTTGCTGCCTTTGGGACTGGTGTTACCATAGACTGCCATGTTAATGGCCAGGATCCACAATTTTCTTCTGCTATTGGCAGAGGTTCATGATCCAATGGGAATATTGCGCAATATCCTTTCAAATGTTTTTGACGGTTGGTAGCTGACTGCCCTGTCATCTCTATGTTGTAGCTTGGCTCTGCCAAACATACTGGATTGTGCGTTACTTATTGACCGGAGTGGTGCATGCACCTATGGGATGACATTGTAGAGAAACCTATCTGGGTCTCTTCTTCTGGGTCTCTAGCTCTGAAATGACAGGCCAAATATGCTGTTTCCTAAATTCTTACCAGTGGAACTATTAGTCTGCAAAAATATTTAGCACATTTTTGGTATATTGTAATATTGATAATCATAGAATTCATTAAAAAAGTAATCTAGCTTTAGATTTTTTTAATTTTATCACAGGTGAAAGCATTTTCTAGAAAGAGGTATAACTGACTACTACAAGGTTTTCAACAGATGATCGCATGAAAACTATGTGAGTCTGATTGGGTTGTACAATAATAAGCTAGAATAATAAGCTTTTTACCATTTTCTATAAGTTGTGAAGTGTGGTTATTATTTTGTAACAATAATTCCTCTTCCTGTTTTTGGTGCATGCTCATGCATGTTTCTGCCACGTATTATCCAGGAACAGAGAGAACACAAAATAAAACTACAACTAATGTTACCAAAGCTTATTGGAAAAATATATTAATAGACTACAGTATCAGGAATATTTTACACATCTGAACTAGCTTGTGCTGCCTCTCGATCTACTCTATCTTGTCTTTTCACAGTGTGTCCAGCAAAGTGCCCTCCCAGTCTGCAGTCAGGCCTCATTCTCAGGGCTATCAGGAACCAGCCACTTGTTCAGCACCTGACTAATACCCACTATAATGTCACTTCTATATTTGTATCCTGCTAATCTGCTCTCAGGCTCCAATCTTTTCCACTTTCTTGCAAATTTATCACTAGACTGAAAGACTGCTGCCAGATCCTAAGTGCCTCACCCTTTTAAATTAAATAGTGGCATTTGTGATAAAGCCACTAAATTCCTTATCTAACTGACCCGAAGAGTCTTTCAAGGCAAAGTGTCACTTTTCCTAAACTGGAGCACTTGTGACGCCATACACCCACCCTATCCAGCTACCACACAAACACATACATGCACACACCGACAGACTGACAGTTTTCTTGTCCTTTTCAAGGACAGAATCAGGTCAAAAATAGAACAAAACACAAGTGAGGCATGTTCTGGAAAGGACAGGCACTTTTATGAAGTGTATCCATAAATAGACAGTTTGTGAGGTTTTTCATTCTGAGTTACTAGTGTAAGTAAGCTAGCACTTTTCTGTAATAACAGTTGTGTAGCTGGGTTATCATATGACTGGAGCAATTTTGTTCTTAAAATTAAGACCTGTACAGTATTTATATATAGATATACAGTCTTTTTCCACTGTACACCTGTGGCAATAGACTCAGACATCTCTGTGTCTTCTTGCTAAACTGTACTTTTTAACACATATTTTACCTGAACTAAGCCACCAAAACCCAGTTTAAACTATGCAAACCTTATTAATCATTCTCAAAGAAAAAAAAAAGCCAAGGCCTGCAACTCCAACTTAGGTTATCTTGTCCTGTGTCTGGACTCAAATAAACACCAGGCTGTCAATAAATTTTTGTTCACTTCCTTCCCATTGTGGATTCATGACCTAATAAGGCACTGTCTGAATTCTGGAGTTATTTTGAGTTTGTGTGATAATGCTCACTCTAACTTTGTCCCTCTGTAGAGATTCTTACAGGACGCCAGCCAGGAACTCGCAAAGAATGGCAGTTTGATCAGATAAAAGGGAGAGGGTTGTAAATACAACTATCAAAGCTACTTCAACTACTTTTAATACCACCGATACCTGTCATAACAACAACCACCGTATTGATAATTATTATAACAAAAAGTTAATGCACAGCTGTGCAAAAACTTTACTGCAGAAGCTATACTTCTTTCTAAAGTCCACACAAGGTTTGCAGAACCAGTACTGTGAAACATTCATAGAAAAATAAATTAGGTTTTTTTTTTAATTGTATTTTGGCCTCTTCTTCAGTTTCTAATCTGGTTTTGATAAGGTGAGATGTGGCTTCCTTTCCAAGCCTGTTCCATTGTTTTCCTTCATTTTAAGAGGAATGAGGCTAAAACATACTGTTCCTATGTAGAAGGTCAAACAACAATGTTATGAAACTAAGAAAATGAGACTAAAGGTAACAACTTAACACCAACAGGGTATTCCTGTTCCTGAGCAAGGACCTGCACATGTTAGTCTCCTGATTTATACTTAAGAGGAAAGATCTTCACTTAAGCACTGTGGGCTCCTTGCACTGATACTTCCTCTTAATTTCAGTCTCTTGTGTTTATTTATCAGTTGTGAAAACTGTATGCTGAAGGACTCCTTGATTATTTAGACAAGACTCAGGAGTATTTCCTGGGCCAACAGAGTGAAATCTCGGATGCAGGGATCCAAGCAGGCAGCTTGCTTAATACTTGACCCATGACCTCTCCTGGGTAATAATGTTTCCATATCTATCCTCGCACACGTAGCAGTAGAGAACAATCACATATTCAGATGCCTGGAGAGGTTTCACAAAGCTGCAAAAAACACTGTAGAATAAACAAGTTTCTATTTCTAGCAACTCCTTTGTTGTGATCTTTTTTAGACCTTCAGTATGTATACCCCATCAAAAAAACATTATCAGTTTGAATACCATAAAAATGTTAAATTCAAAAAGCAGGTAGTTAAAAAAAATATATAATACTTTACCCATTTAACATTGCCTGACCTTTGTTTTGTCCTTCTTTCCCTTTTCATCCAAAAGAGTTACACGAAATCAACATTTACTGTAGCATTTTAAGCATAATGTTTCAGGGACCTCTGCTTAACATTTCTGGCATTTTCCATTTTCTTCACTTTTTTACACCCTTTTCCCCCTCTCAGCTGTTCCTCCCTTTAGTCATACTCGCTTCACACAATTCAGAAAATCTCCCATAAAGCCAAGCAACTGCAAGCTGAGAACCACTTGCAAAAATAAAGGGCTCTCAGAATAGATAAATAAAATCTCTGTTATCCAGCTGCCCTCCCTAAATCACTCCCAACCCCTTCAACAAGTGGTCACAAGCCGGGGCAAAGCAGACTCTTTCAATAGCACAAAACAACCACAAAAGAGGATTCTTCGAGATTCCAAAACTGATTGCTCAAGTTTTACAAGTGAAAACTGGGCTGAATCTGTATCTTTGAACATAATTACAGTATGTCCTTGTATCATCCTTCCTGTTGGTGAAGCTTACTGCCCTGCAAACATTCCTGGGAAGAAAAAAAACATTCTGAAAGAGGGGAAGTGGGAGGTTTGTCAGGCTCATTTTCAGTCAATATTTCAGGACTTCAGCTTTTCTATGAGAGGACGAAAATGACTGAGAGTACACATAAACACCGAGACGGACACTCCCCATATTTCACACATCTATCGCAAGTATGGGAGCTCACATGTTGGCGGAAGTTTCAGTAAAATAAGAGGTCAAGAACTGTTTGTTGTATTTTCTGAGTGTTTATAAGTGTGACTGAATCCCACAGCTACTCATCCAGTCTAACGACTACATTTTCATTCTGCTGCCAACTGCCTCAGATTCCTGCAGAGCAGTCCCAAACAAAGTCATCTCTAAAGGCCGAAACATACACATGTAGCTTCCAGTGCCCTAGAGGAACTGAACATGTGCTTTTCTGATCTGGGAAGACTTTCAGTCAGCTGCTAATTTTAGGACATGTTCACTTTTTGGTGGAATGATCAAATAAGCAGAGCACACTGATAATAATGAAGCTCCTTTAACACTAATTCAAATATCTTTCAAAGACGATTTACTTTATGACATTCTATCAGCCTTTAAAAGCACAATGTTTTCATAAGGACATCATAAAGATAATATTTGCAACCCGGAAAAAAACCTCACAGACACCTTTTACTTTTGGAACATTCAAACCCTTGGCTGTAACATCACAACTTCACTCCGCATGAAACCTAAATATTCACTTTTGTTAAGGTGTTTGTGACCAGGTAAACAATATGCACAGAAGGCACTGTACAAGCAGCCGTGTCTTTGCTTTCATACAGCGAACAATGCAGTGGTCAGACTCACCAAGACAATAAATCCACCGCCAGCCCAGGGATGGTCTCTGAAATCCCTACAATCAGGCTGCAGATAAATGGTATTTTGTGCTGACTGCATTGTCTCCTGCCTCTATTCTGGTAATCTAATGTGTGCTACATGCTCTTGGTCACCTTGACTTTGGTTGCCATAGTGCTCAACACAAACACATCCCCACCCAGAAATACACCAAATAAGGCTTGGGGGAAAATCTCATAATCAGACGGCACAGAGGGAGAGGCAGATATAACCTTAAATATATTGTAAACAGGTCAAAGCTATTCCTGTGTGTACATACAGATCTTGCAAGAGGTTACTGGTGACACACACGCACACAGTCTGGTTAATTAGTATACAACAATAATTGTCCTAAGCTCAGCTATTGTTGACTCAAAGAAAATGATAATTGCATAGGCATCAACAAAAAATAAATTGAAGTTCTTTGGAAGAGCGAGGTCTTTGAGGACAAGTCTGTTTGTACCAAAAATGACCTTTAAACACCTTCCTCTAACAGAGAGGAATCAGGCTACAAGAAGGCAGCCATCCTGTCTAGCTGTCGACCCCGGCAGATGTGAGTTCTGAAGAGTTCAAAAGAATTCTGCATGGGGGCACCACCATTTACATAATCCTCCAGATATATTCCCCTGCAACCTAATCAAATTATTCACAAGTCCAGCCCCTTACTATGTAGACCACACGATACACATCCTTTCCATTACCAGCTTCTGTGCCTTAATCATATCGAAACAACCAATGTCACTTTTCCCTTCAGAATGGCCAACAGACAGAGCAAACAAAGAACCGTTCTGTCTGACTCACAAAGATTTCCGCCTCACAACATCTTTCCCCACTTGTCCACTTTGTTTTGCATTTCTTATTGTCCTGGGATTTTACTAACTTTTGGAGAACTGAGTGCACTACGAGAAAGAGAATTTTATCACTTGAAGAGCACAATCTTAAGACAATAGGACATTATGTTCAAATGATGCTTTCAAGGGAAGTTGGTTGTTATTGTAATTAGTAGAGCAGAGATGCAGCTATTGAGAATAACTTTGAAAGACAACTGCAGATGACACAAGGGATTTTGATAATCACAGGGCTGGGTCCCTCAAGGCCTAATCCGAAAAGAAGATAAAAACAAAACTGCTGATTCAAATGCAAGTATGGTTTATGCAGTAACAGAATTTCCAGGCTTGGAAATGTGGCACAGTTCTTATGTTGTTAAATTGCTTTAATACTTCGTTATTATTACTTGATTCAACTCCAACTGGTCACTAGTATAGTAGAGGTGGTGGTAGATTTGGCAGTTTTGCATTGGTGTCCTATATAAAATGTACAATAATGAATATGCACTAAATCCGCTTACCATCATGTTTGATTATATGTATAATATGCAAAATATAGACCATAAAAAATAAGATTATGAATCAGGATCACTTGCAAAATTCAAATACAAACAGAAAACCCTGTCTGATTGTCCCACAATTTTTATTCAATTAGTTGTTTTTTTTGTTTTGTTTCATTTCTTTTTTAATAATTAAAAAAGTATTTTGGATTTGGCTTTCTTACTTGCCTGGTCAACCCTGTTGATTTCAAAATTTTGTGAGGAATAAACTTTGTTTGAAATTTTTGCTACCTTTGTGTTTTAAGCACCAGCAATGCCGCATTCAGCATAACTTGCCAAGTTTAGTTGTCTTTGTGAAGCAATTTGCTGAATGCTAGAGTAAAGCAAGGAGCAAATTTTCAATTTGCAAAAGTTTGAATAAATAAAACTGAAAGTTACAAGCACATCTTATATGGTCAACAAGTGCAGGTTACTCTGTTTTACAAAGGCTGTTCCTTCCCTTGAAATTAAAGATCTGTCAGAAAAAGGCTTTTCAAGAAAAAGTTTTATGGTCTTACACTCAATTGAGACAATAAAGAGAACCATCTTATATACACACAGGTTTCATTTCGCAATGGCTGAGTACCAGCACAGGGCCAGTTCCCCAACTAAATGTTAAAGTGACCGGAAAATTCAGACAAAAAATAAAGTGGTTCTGATCCTAAAAAGTCAGTTTATCAAGCCTTTTCAGAAGGAATTTTTCAAATTTGTAATTTGTTTTACATATACATATAAATCTAACTTAGTCGCTATAACAACTTGCCCAACCTAAGTTTCAAACATTGGCCTTGAAAGCACACGTCTACATGTAATGCCACTTTGCTGCCAGTGGACGCAGTATCAGAAATGGGAAAAACAATTTTGCTACATATTATTCCATGCTTTCTCCTTTTTTGTTGTAAAATCGGTTGGTGCTCATGCAAATTTTTAGACCAATCAACATTCAATCACCAGGTGGCTTCAACACAGCTTTTTGGAGGGACATGTTTGTTTGTCTGTTTTGAAAAACTTTCCACTCACTTGAGTGCAATCCAAACAGATAGTGTTGTGCAAATATGAACAAGTGAGTCAGTACAGTTACCTTGGTAATCTTAGGCTATAACTGAAACTGCCTCACTAAACACAAACTGTTTTAGCAGTGCAGACCGTAGCAGCATTTCACTCATATAAAACAGACAAAAAGCATCTCTCGGGATAATCCAAAGTATTTCACAGACAATACAGGTGTAAATTGTTTCTTGTTGCTAAAGCACATATACAAACATGAAATTAACTGTTCAGTTTAAATGTTAAAGATGCAATTATTGGCTCAGATGAAAGACTGTGTATCACATCTACTTTGATTTAAACAACCCTTCCACCAATCGCACAAAACAGATTCATGTCTAGTTAGTGTGGAGGTAATTTAAGAACTTTCTTCCACCTCACACTCTCTACTGTCATGGTTGGATGATACCTGTGCATCCTACGTCCAGCAACTGTCATAGCAACAGCAAATGCTAATGTTAAGGTATTTGTTTTGTTTTCCATCAGTAAACAGGGCTGTGATTGGCTTGGAATTACCAACAAAAAGCTCAGTAAAGCTCTCAGCATGATTAATTTATTTACTATCCTTCTTGAAATGTGCAGTACATAAAGGAAACTCCAATAAATACAAATGCAAAAACGGTTGGACGAATTGATCACTGTGTCCATTTGCTCACTATGCCTCTCTCCAACATTTGAGGTACACTTTTTGTAAGAACTTTTTAATGCCAAAAATAGGATTTGCACACTGTACAATTGAATCCCTATCTCTGTGACCTGTGCTGTCCGGGTTTGCTAAACTGTACCGTAAATCTTTTAACCACCACATTGTTTTATTTTCCAGTTGCACCTGAAAAGAAAACACCTTGAAATTAATGCAACCAGTCGGTGAGAGTCTGGTTCCCCATGATGATGTTTTGCATTTACAAATCATCTGTTTTCTTACTCAAGTGATGCTGTTATTCTAGGTAGATAATGCAAAACATGACATCTGCAATCTACTGTAGTGTTCCTATGTCTAAAATATTGATTTAAAAAATGCTACAGTTGCACAGAAAAACAAAAGGCCGACGATACCTTATAATACCCTTTTCAACTCACAGCTTCTTTACTGCATGTGGCTTTGCATTGTGGAAGTCTAAGAAACATCATCTCATTGTTAATCAGCCTTTTGTTGCTTTGTGTTCAATATGCTGCCAGGGGGTAAAGGGTTAATGGATCAGCCAAAGTTAACATCCCATATGCGGTCAATTTTCAATGACTTCTGTTCCCACATTGAAATAAACTATTTTATGTCTGCAAATATGCAGATCATTTTGCTTAATGAAAGATGCTTGACGTCTCAGATCCAATTAATATGCAAATGTAAGTGAGGATTTATTTGTGACATTCTGTATGGGTGAGAGAAAACAAAAAGGCTTCTTAACAGTAACACTAATTGCCTTGACTGATTGTCACATATCATCATTCACTCCGAATCTCCTAAATACCAAAATTCAGATTGAGGAAAAAAAAAATCCTCATATGCACATCATTTGATATATTTATTTTCCTATATTTATTGGGTTGTTGTTGCGGTACGGTGCACTGTGTGTCTTTTAGGTCTGCTGAGAGAGTATGCTTACCCAACACCCTCTTTACCCTCCACAGTTTGTTTAAAAGATGGATAATTAAATTGGACATGAGAAATATAAAAGTCTCGATCTCGTACACCAGGTTTAAGTGAAGCATTGTACATTTGAGCCACAGTTTACTTTTTATATGCTGCATTAGATGACAAATGAAAATGTGTAAAGACTCGGGCTGCATATACTTCCTTCTTCTGATTACTCATTACCGCTTTGTTAAACAATACTGTGAAAAGACTGCACTTGCACAGTTGTCACATATAGAGATTTTATGGCTTTCACACATCCAATCTCTACTCCAGCGGCTCAAAAAGCCAGACTAATGCAATTTATCTTTGATGTGGAAAAACCTTCAATCAGTGATGTATTTATCACTGTAAAATAAAATCAATAATGTAACTCAAACATTAAAATCCTTTCATGGATGGAGCCATATACTTAACAGTTTGCATCATCCTCAAGCTTTAAAGCCTTGGGGCACTATACAAAATGGGACTAACATTTCAAGAACAGTAAAGCATGACTGACACCTATTGTGATATATTGCTTCAACATAAGGTTTATATTAAACTCACAAATTTGTCCTACACAGGGATTCATATTAGAAAGCAGTATTCCAGTAATATGTACTGCAAATAAGTTGCTTTTCATGTATGTTTTTCTATTGAAAAGTCAGTTGCTCAGTTCTAAAAGAAAGTCTAAGCCTATATACAACATGTTCCTCATTGGACAACCTTCGTGTTTTATTTAGCACCGAGTGAAATGATGATTTAGTGCACTCCCATCGAGAAACATTTCCGGGGTTGTAAAAACAACAATCAGCCACTTTGAATTAAAAGGCCATACGTCCTTTAACAACTACCAAAAAGAAAAAAAAATCTGCTGACAAGCAGTAAGGGTAGGCAAAATAAAATTATCCACTGACATTGCCTTTAATGCTTTTAATCTTGTTGTGATATCTTTATAGTCTGGTACCTTGCTTTGTAAGGCAAACGGAAGGTCCCATTAGGTTCAGTATTCCTTCAGAGGACAGCCTTTGGATTCAGATTTCCCAAAACCTGACAGCTTGCCAACTCAGATTCTAATAAAAGAAAAGTGAAACTGTAGTTTCTTGACTCCATAACTGCCAAAGTCACTTTCAGACCTGAAAACATTCAGTTAAAATCAGCTTCAGTTTTCTGTCAACATGTTGCCGTGAAGAGCTTCACAAGCTCAACAGAAGAGCATTTTCATGTCTCTTTTCTTGCTTATATTATAAATAATGTAATTTTCCTGGCTGGTGTTTTTGTTGTGATTGTTCACATAGTGAGCAAGTATTCAAGAGGTCACTTGAAGGCTTCTTTTCATTTTCAGCACTTCAACAGCCTTGACTCACAGTTCATGTATCAACACTTGCACTTGTGCAAAACATTAAATCTAAACTAAATCAATCTAAACTGAATGCATACAAACATTTTTAGACCTATCATGTAATTAAAGAAAAAATGAAACATGTCTTACAACCAGTATTTTATCATCTAACAGGAGAAGCAGCATACTGTAAATGTTTTTGGTGTTTTTTTAAATCCACAAAAAGCTCAAACATCTGAGTGCTTTACCTTAAAAGTATTTTGTTACAGGCTTCAGATTCAGATTTCTAATGCTACTTTTGAATCCGCCTTAGTAAAATTAGACCCTGGCCTACATGTCAGCAAAATACCTGTAATGCAGAGTACACATGCAACATTAGATAGGCCAAACATATTCATATCCAAAGCTTAACAAGACTGCAACGTCTTGAGCAAACGTATTGCTCGTGTCTGAATCTGTGAGTGTTTGTGTGTGTACTTGATGTCTGTTTGCATGCCGACCTAGCCTCAGATTGCTGTTTGAGGATGTAATTGCTCTGTTCCTCTCCTCCTTGGAGTGGCCCAGGATGGATCTGCGCGGGCTGTTTAGCAGTCAATGGCCGGTGCAGATTGTAAACAGATCTCTCATGAATTGCGGGTTTAGCGGTTTTGTGAGTCTCTAAACAAGGTTCACCCGATAACGCCATTCTCTCCCTGACAAAATCAGCCACTTTGCTGCAAGGGTGTGATTTGAGAGGTGCCAGTCAATGTGATTGACACTATTAATCCCCCACAGGAGCAAAGAGGAGGAGAAAACAAACCATGCCCTTACCGAAAACATGTCCCTGTTTAAATCCTACTTTAGGTAAATATTTCACCTATCTAACCGCTGCTCAGGAAGATAGCAAAACATGTTTATGGCAGGTTAAAAAGAAATTAGGGTGTATAATTGACTAAATCAATTTTTTGAAAGAAAACACGCACACACAAATGCTGTCTTAGTTTATATAGAGACCAAACATTGCTTTGTGAGGATGAGAAAGTTGAAGTCCTTTACGTTAAATACATACAACCTGCCAGCCGTCGCAGACAAAATGCACACAACTAACAGAGGAACATCAATGTCTGAAACATAAAAGTCAGCAACTAAAATTTGAGCATTTCCATTTGCCTTCTTTTATTTGTATGCTGTCAAACTGATTAAGACAAGACAGTAACATATAACTTATAAAGCAGAGTTGCTTTTAAATTATATTTGTCAAGATTTGCACTGAGCACCTATATCAGCTGTCCAGCGGTCATGTGGAACATCTCTGAGACAGTAACATTAATGTGCCTCAAGCTGAGAGGACACCTGTATGAAATACTTAAATCTAATTGGAAAAAACTAAATATTTTAAACATGCACACACCCATTGTGTGAAATATACAGTATGAAACCATCTTGCATGATGTCGTGATCCATTGTCCATTGTATTTCAATTTCATGGAGGACACTGCAGGAGCTGTGATAAGGCTAATGACACAACCAAGACAAACAGTGAAGATTTGCGGAAATTCTACGCTGTCATTTGTAAAGCGTCCTGCTTTCACAGTCAGTTTGACCAGGGAGAAGAACAAATGGAGAAACTTAATTCAAAAGATTAGAATTACACACCAAAATCTTGGCCATTTGATAATAACCACCTTGAAACATTCTGGATTGCTTCCAATTTCATAATTGTTGCAGCAATTAAAACAACTTTCTTTCCAAAAGAGATGTGGCCTCTCCTTAAATGTTTCACTAAATGCGGACACAATTTAAGAAAGCTGTGACTTTAAATGAATAAAACAAGTACATTTTCCAATATGGATATTATTTTAGAAAATATCATCAGGCTGGGCATTGAATGAAATTTTAATCGCAATTAAACACATTAAGTCTTTTGTGATTGATCACAATGCTACGCACATGTCCTTATCCCTTAAGAGTATTGCTATATGAAGACAATTCAGCCCCTTTTGGTTTACAAACACTACAAATAAACAGCTTTTAGCAGCACGCTTTTCTTTACGCAGTAAAAGTTAAAATACTTCTTGTAAATAAATCTCATTTTAAATATTAACCTCATAAAATCAAATATTTATGACAGGGAGGATGAAAATTTTATGATTTACTAATTAAAAGGTAGAAGGTCAGCAGGATGATTTTTAAAGCTGCGTGAAGCTGCTTTCCTTTTAAACACAGATGGAAGCTTGTCTGATGAATTTTCAGTCATCAGGTGAGCAGACAAAAAGCCTGATTAGAATCTCAGATCTTCAAGATTGTGAGGTGAGCTAATTCTTCACAAAATGCACATTACTTCCCTTTTTCTTTGGTGTATTATCTGGATTACTTGCTTCTAAATGACTTTGTAGTCTTTGCTTAACTGGATGCAGCTTTAATTTGATGACTAAAGAAAGTGTATTGTCCAAATTATGTTTTATTTTCTGCTTGGCGACACCCAGGAACTCAACAGGAGGGCAGATTGACCTGCTCTGGGCTAAATTTGCTTCTGTACCATCTGAGCTACTTCCTACTTTCCTGGTCTCTCATTTGCTATTCTTTTTCTTCTTTCTTTCGTCAGTGCCTTCATTTTGATGAACCCACACTCTCCTGTTTGCTTTACATTAGATGCCCTGCTGCATCAGTGCAGCCAAACTGTCATTGCAAACTCTCTACATTGTCACTGCTCTGTAGTGAGTCAAAGTTGGTCTGCTCCCTCTGGCCCAAAGACCCAAGTGTCTAACTGCTTGCAAACGGAGCCTCTGTACTGTATATGGTTTCTCTGTCTGTTCAGAGCCAGCAAGCAAGAACTTTCAAAAATAAACTGTGTTAATGCACAATAAGATGATAATGGTGTTAATTTATTAATGCGATAATAATACTTTAGCACAATTTCTTCTGTGTGAAATTACCAGACACAGCATCTACATTGTTTCAGGAATTGATGCAGAAATAAAGTTGTGGTTCGGAACTGGAAATGGACACTGAATGCGTCTTTCGCACATTCTTTTACGCAAGTTTAGTTTTAAAGCTCTGCAGGATGGTTCTCTGGACAAGACTTTAGTCATTGGTACCCACTGCTGATGGAAAATGAGTTACCAACATTTACATCGCATCTCAACCGCTGATTCAGAAAACCCTCCTCCTCACAAACCGGACCCTGCTGGATAGCTTCCAGCAGAGATGTCCTGCTAATTGCAAGCAGCCATCTTTCAACAGCTCATCCGGATAAACTACAGAAGTTAGGAACGGTGCTGGGACACTGCAGGCAATTTACTTTGCTTTATAGTATGTTTACTTCAACATAAAGGTGAGGCTACCTTTTGATGTTTCCTGTGCGATTATCTGCAATCAATATACAATGACCTGAGGACACTGATGCAAAACATTGGGATTACAGTATATTTTGAATGACTGAC
>JAVQJG010046949.1:0-14694 GCA_036024015.1 Craterocephalus amniculus
GGCGACCTGTCCAGGGTGTACCCCGCCTCTCGCCCCTTGACAGCTGGGATAGGCTCCAGCACACCCGCGACCCACTTGGATTAAGCGGTTCAGAAAATGGATGGATGGATGGATGTTGGTTTTTGCTCTGACACAGACAAGAACTCATTAGCTTTTGTGTAGAAAGTACACATTAGAAAGATAATTGAAAATATAGATAAACCGCCAGAGAACATTAGTTTTTGGTGTTTTATCCTCTTTTTTTTAATGAAATCCGTTGTTGTCGGCTTAGAGTTAATTTCACACCACTCAATCAAACGTGTAGCATCAACTCCATTGTATCTGAAAGATCACATAGTTCCATATTGTCATAGCAGAGCACTTCACTCTGACACTTTCTTATGCAATCAACTTCCACTTTGGGCTCAGGAAGACACCCACTCTACTTTTAATATTAGACTCAATGATTATGTTGTAATTCAGTTCATGATCTCGGTGAGACCCCAGGAGGAGTAGCTGCTGAGAAAGGTCAGTCGGTAATGAGGATCTAATAAAACAAACTTTTTAAAGTTTTCTATTATGGAGTTATTGTAAGCTATAGTTACATGTTATTCGTTTGCTGTGTGCAGCACTTTGGTTGACATTGTTGTTTTAAGTGCCCTACAAATAAAATGGGATTGGATTAAAAGTGTGATTTTGGATAAATAATATTGTCAGAACTGACTTGAGTGACTCTTAAGGCCCATTTATGCTTGAAGAAGATGACGGACACGCAGATGCACGGACAGTTTTGTTCCTCTTCTGCCTCAATTGTGCGCATACACTTGGACCAAACTTGAACCATCCTAACTTGCCACAATGCTGGACCCCTCAGAGGAAACGGGGCTTTAGACAGCTGAGGGACATCCAATGATGTACTGAGGTCTTCCCTTCCTACCTCATATATGTATAGATATGGCATTTTTATTGTCATTAACTTGTTGACACCTGTGGTTTGTGTGGCCATTAAATATGTGTTCTTCATGTTTTGTGTCACTGTTTGCACGTCAGCTATACTATTTAATAGTGCCAATGCAGTTTCTGGAAGACTGCTGGGTGGAAGTCAGATGATTAGTGCCATTCATCGTCCTTGCCCTCACCTTTCTAAACATTTGACATTAAAAACAAACGGGAAAATTGTCAAAAGACAAGCAAAGCGGATGTGATCATCATTTGAGCAAAACTTTGAGCAGAAATGTTGTCATATAGGGAGAGGCAGCAGAAATGCTAGCTTTGATTTCCCACTATAGAAAAGATATTATGCTTTTCTGATTTCCATATTCTTATCTATTTTATTCATATTGGAACTTGGTGTATTTCTGTATTTTATCTTTCTTACATTGTCATTCAGACAAGACAAGAGCTCATGGAGGCAAATCTAAGGACAACATGCACAAGGTGCACTGAAAGTTGCAACATAAAACGACAGACCACAACAACAGAGAGAAAATCCATGAGTTAAATCAATACACCCAGTAGCAGCAGATATATGAGACAACTCTGTCATTGAAGATAAATGCATCATTCCAGTATTTGGGAGAGAACTGGGGAGAAAATCTCAGACTAAACACAGATGAACGGGCCCTCAGTGCTATGTGAGACACCAATGGTCAGCTCGCTGAGCGGCTGGAGAATCCATAAATAAGTCGACCTGAAACAATAACCTGAGAGAATATATAGCCTATTTATCATCCTTGAGATATTATTGATATACTTGACACCTCCTGCCTTTGTAAAGGGTCTGCTTCAGTACATCTTGTATCTCAGTGCAAAGCCGAAGACCAGCACCACCAGACTTGAGGCAATCCTTTGCACCCCTCAGATATCCCTCATAGTCTGATGGACTTATACTTACTGCATAATACCTATTTGTCTCAGGCAACTACAGGTGAAAGAATATGTGGACACTGGTTATGCTTTTTATCCTTTGTTTTGGGGTTATTTTATGCCTCATATTTTCTAGTGAACTCTTTTTGACAGCAAGGAAGGTAGTAACAGCATGGCATTAATCTTTATACCAAGACTGTGCGAGGAATCAACCCACTGATCCATGCTAACACACTGTAATACAATGTTATCATAACGTCATGTAGACAAGATAAATGTGGTTGAATGGTATCAAAGTGAGGTAAGACAATAAAAACTGAAGGTTATAAACTACCAGAAGGCATAGAGCAGGTGTTCAGGACCACTTCAGGCAAATGAGTCATGAGGAGGTCACAAGAAAGTCTGCTAAGGACAAACTTCAAAGGGAATGCCACGGTCAGAACAACACCTAAAAAGGAAGAGGCTGAAGGGGAGAAACAATCATGGGAAAGTATGTTCCAGCAAGGTATGTACCACCAACAGTGGAAAATAGGCTGATATCAAGAGTGTCTTTCAGGGACTAGAAAAAGCTGGTGTGAAAGACAAAAATTAAGGTGGTAATTATAGAATTGGAAAAAAGGGTGCTTTGCAGAAGAGTGATGAAGGTCAGGGTCTACCACACCAGACAAGGCCTGTACAAAGAGACCTCAGACAATCAGAGGTACATCATGGCCAAGTGGTGGGAATAATGCACAGAAACATCATCACTTAGTATAAGCTAGAAGATTGAACTTCTAATTAGGAAATACTTTCACCAGTGATGATGAAGATGAATGGAGGAGAAAAGATCCTGTGAGCTTTCTAGACTAATCGACCAAACATAACTGTACTCGAACTCGTAGAACATGGGAAACACCGAGGTCAGAAACAGGACATACATGAAGTATGTAAAGTGAGGGGACAGCTGTTACTGGAACATTCCTTTCCATGGTTTGATGCTGTATGTTAATTAAACCTTATTTTATCTCAAACTTAGAACTACAAATTAATATTCCAGCCACTGATATACAGTCGCTCATATTTGAGGTTTCCTGGTATAAAAGAAAATAATTCGTTAATCTGTTGCATGTTAAACTGGTAGGTGGATATTTTGATACTTGGGCTGCTTGGCTGACCAGTCTGTCCACATTTGTCCCCGTCCAACACAGAAATGCCAGTGAACAACATTTTATTAGTCCAGTTAAATGCTGATAAGGAAACTTGTCATTTAACCAATTAATCTGCATTTTTATCTAATTTTTTTGTAAATGATGTGTTTGCAACTTTCTATGTTCTCTTCTTGCTTCATGGACGAATGATCGCTTGCAGCTCATGGTGCAGGATGAATTTATTGTCCTTCAGCTACAACAAGCCACCATTTCACCCCTGTTTTAAACCATATGTCGTTGGTGCAGTGAATCTCCACAAGTAGTTTTTCATTAACCACTTCACAGAATATTATCCCAGTGGGTTTAAGGGAACGTAGGTGTTTTGGGACATAATTCTGAAGAAAATTAATGTTAGTCTGGAATAGCTGTGGGTTTTTTTGCCTCTTGACTTTTACATGCTCATGAATACTAACTTGAAACAGGGTGAGAAGTCTGCGATCTTTTTAAATGCCCTGGATGAGTCATGCCAAACTCTGAAGAAGGCTTTGGAGCATTAGTCCATTTCCGTTGTTCTTCATTGTTATTCCTCATCTTTGTCCATCCATTGACAATGTCTCCTTGTGGATCTCTTTCAATTGCATCCGTCTCAAATCTTCTGGAATTACCTTTGATTTTGGCAGCATGTGTGACTGCGGACACCTTTTGGCATGTCTTCAGGCTTCTGAAAATGGTCAATTTAAATGATGATTGGATGAAAGGGGGCGGGTGGTAATCAGAGTACTGCTGCAAGCCTGCTATCTCTGCAATCCGGTGGTCTTCTGAATTTAGATTAAAAGGCCACAAATCCATTTTCACTCCACGTAGGTTGATCTAAAGAAAGACTTTTTACCTTTAATGATTCTTGTGCTGACTTTGGTTACCTTCCAAAGTCAAGTCACCTTTATTTATGAGCACATTCAAAATTTTTGACCAAATTGCTGTACTGTACAACTAACAGTGATAAAATAGAAATAGAAGACAGAAATAAATTGGGGACTAAATCAAGAATAAAACAAATATAAAAGAAAAAAGACACATATAAAACATATAATCTGGGGAAAAAAATGCCAAAGCTCAGTCTGGTTTAATATGAAGTCTTATTTCATAAGATAGGGACATTTACATAAGTTAATGACTCCCTGTTTATCTTTCATTACAGCCAATGGTAGATAACTTTGTTCTTACCTCGTCTGCTCTCAACTCTGCCCTCATACTGTACAACTGGTTTGATTAAATCTTCCGGGGGGAATGTATCAATTTCTGAAATCCTTCTAAATATTAAATATGCAGGAAGAGCTACAAGCAAGGATGCCAAGGTGTCCTTTTCACCAGGCACATTACTCCATGTTATAAAAGAAAGCAAAAGTAATCATATGAGTTGACATTAACAGTTAATATCTTCCCCTTTTCTTCTGCTGGCTGGAATTAAATAAAAGAAGAGACAATGTTCAAACAAGTAAATGATAAGCTTAAGTGTTCCTGTGTTTGTGCTTTTTGCCACCCTCCATCTGAGCGTCCTTATCTTTTCCTCCCTACATATTTAATACCTGGTACTCTACTACTGGAACTAATCGGTTTGTCTATTTAGATTCCACAACTCATAGGATTCAGCAACCATATCATCCTCCATGTAAAATTAAACTGAGCTTTTTATTCAGATGCTGATAATTCACAATGAAAAAGTCCCTGTTCTGCTGAGATTTTGTTTATTTTACTGTACGTGTGCCTGTGCACCAGTAATAGAAAGCAGCTACAACAGGTGCAGAAAGCCTTTGTCAACATGTGAACATGCGTGACGGGACCCCGGCCATGCCACATATTTGGTACATGTTATTTTGAGCAGGACAACAGCAAGTCACCAGCACAAAAGGGAAAATGTGTCCCCTAGAAGTTTAATCAGCATTATTCAGTAAAGAAGTAATAAAATAAAGTCAAGAGTAATTATAATGATGTTTATCTAGTGTTAGATAGTATCCATGCGATGTATAACCAGGCCAGGAGTTTGACTGATGCTCCATTCATGGCATCAACTGAGTCTCGTCTTATCCCTTGAAGAAAGGACAATGTTTAAAGAATCACAGTTTTAGCCCATTTAGGACTCGAAAATAGAAAAAATATAGAAAAAAATAAATTTAGAAAAATCCTTTTAGCGTCAACTCTTAACAATGCTCAAGGAAACCTCTTGGCCGTGAAAAGCAGATCAAAACATGGAAGGAAAAACTTGTGTTGTAGCAGTTTAATGTTACAAAAGGTGCATTCAGGTGTTTTGTGGTTTTCAATATTAAAGCCCAACCCAAGGAACAATGGGATAAAAAAGTCAAATTTCTTTCTTCATTTAACAAAGATGAACAATGTATCAATTCATTTATTTATTTTCTTTCTTCTTTTTTAGATATATTCACCATTTATCATGCCAGAAATATTATAATGCATTATTATTGTATCTACCAGGGGACAGAGAACATGTATCAGATTGTATACAAGATTTTAACATAAAGTGATGCAAAAGCTCTCAGAAACCGATTATATCTTTTATGAGACATACGGCATTAAAGAGTAAACCAAATCTTAGCAACCCTGTTGCATTTTTTCTTTTATTGCCATTTTCTTTTCAGTCCTTTTAAGAGCTTTGTGAGACACTGTTGCATTTCCTTTCTTTAAGAGTTTGTACTTCATTTTACTGCAAGGCCAGTGTTCATAAACAGAGACCTTTCATGTTTAAATTACCAAGGTTTTATAATTCTTCATGTAAACACATCGCTCCAGCCTTTTTAGGTTTTTCTTAAAGCCATATGAGTGAACACACCCCTGCCATCATAAATGTTGTGAGCGGCTACGGTGTGGAGGGGGGGGCGGGGCCTGTTAGGATCAGGTTGGTGGTCCACGGATTTTATTTTCCATCAGAGGAGGACTGCAGGAGGGAGGGAAGCACTTGACTGTGCTCTCCGCTCTGTCTGTGGCAGACACAATAACAAATGACTGCTCTCAGAGAAAATTAACTGGATTCTCTTGGTGCTGCGAGATGTGCATGCTCCCAAGAAGGTAAGTCTCTTTTCCTTCTTTCACTCCCACCCAGCAGTATACTTCACTCTGTGGGAGACTTTAAATATTCTTTCGTTTTCACAGTTTTTAGAAAATATATATTTTAATCAAGTGTAGGAATGTTGTAACATTTTTTTTCCCGTGTCAAATTTATCTTTCCCGTGTGTTTCCTTTAAAAGAAATTTGTTGATGACGGATGGTAATTGACACTTTCCATTTAGATTATTATTGGATACACATTCATTACATCTGCAGTAGAATAAGAGGCTCACAGTGGAATCTCTTCAGGTGAACAAACGTGAGGTATAACACTTTCTGGATTGACTCATGTAGCCAGTGCTCCTGATATATGCAGTATGAAGATCAATATCATAAAGGAACTGAGTAATGAACTTCAAGCCGTGACTCATCCCCGAGGACAATATGCAGCATTTTCAAAATGGGCTTCCGAAGTGCTGTAATTCATCATGGAAGTGCTCCCTGACACAAACTGTTAAATATATACAGGGTTTGAGGAAACTACAGTTTAAAGGAACTGACCTGATCTGGCAGCAGAAGAGATGGCTGCATATTTGTCTCATGTGATGTTGTGATAGGAAGATTCAGGAATGAACTCTGAGCTGCCATGCTGCTATTTGACAGATTTTAAGAAGGATGGCGATGGTTTGATTTGGGACAAGATTTGGTGAATGCCCTGTTTTTAGTGTTATTATCACAGACAGATACTTTTAGTGAGCTTTAAGACTGTCGGAAAACATCAACAACCTGTTGATGTTACATGTAATTTCAATGTTACAGGTAAGTCAGGTAGTAACAGTGTTAATTAACTGATTATAAATGTTTAACTATAGTTGCATATTTTAGTTCTGTGAGGTCTGAATGTTTGTTGGATAAGCTTTTCAAAGTTGTCCTGCTTGGTTGTATCACTGTTTTCTGCCTGTGAAATATAGGGTTTACCAGCATTTATCTGTCTTTTCTGTAAATAAAACAGTTCTTAACGACATGTTTTAATTCCTCAAAAGTTTCTCAAAGTCTGTAATGTGCAAATTACATCCATCCACTAGGCTGTTTTTTAAATCCTGCTGCACAACACTGCAGCAGGATTTAGATTTAGATTTTTCTTCTTTTTCTGTTTTGCCATTTCCCCCGGCTCTGAGACCATTTCAGTCCCAATTCAGCTTTTTAAAGTGAGAAAGAAAGGCACAGAATTTCAGCATTTACACCACCAATGAAAAGTCTGGACATAATTACCCACAGCACTAGCATAAAGCCACAATTAGACAGTAATGTGGTTAGTTGTTAGCTTACAAAATTGCACACAAGCAGCAGAAGCAATCAATGAACAAAGGATAAAAGTACATAAAAGATAGACTGCAGAGACGGTCCATCTTCCTAAAACATTCCCTTGAGTCTGTTCAGGATATGCACCCTGAATATAAAGTGGTGTTGTAAATGTATTTTAGCTCTAACCATGGTTATTTTCTAACCCTGACAGAAAAGACTTGTGTTCAAACTCGAAGGATGTGATGTTATTTTCCAAATGTTTTGTCATCATATTTTATAAGTACATGTTACAACATGTAAACAGTGTCACCACACTGGTGTATGAATGGTGGAGGAAGACACCATTGCCATCCATTGGCTACAATCAGCAGTAAAATGCAATATAAATTATACAAAATGTTATGAAAACCTATCATAAGAATAATATGATAAATATTTTTATTAATATTATTATATAACAATAATAATGATTATTTTTATTGTTGCTGTTGTTGTTATTATTTTATTTTTTATTATATGTGTAAATATGTCAACCTTAACACCAAACACTAACCTTAACACTATCCAAAAAGTTGACAGCAGCCGTACCATTAAAAAAACCATTGTGAACAATCAGGAAGACAAGTAAAGTGTTCTTGTGTTTTTGCCTGAATATGACACAGAAATGTAAAAATTCTGTTTTTCTGCTTTATGTCAGGCTCAATATTGTTATTAAAAATCTCTATAATCTGTATGAAAACTATTGTAGAATATAAAAAAACAAGCACAAAAGGGTGAACATACTTACCATTGTAGAGTTACAGGCTAACACTAGCTAAATGTCAGCATGTATGGTCAAAATTAAATCTAGTTCAGTGGCGTTTTGATGCCTTACAGAAAGAATCAACACACTCTTTAACGGTTAGGGTAAGTAGGTAGTTAAGTTCATGTTGTGCGTTACCTTTTAGGCTTAAAAATGCTGCCCCATGCTTTAAATGAGTCATTTGAGTAATCGTATCCAAAGTCAGGCTACATTAGGCCACCTAATGTGCTCTCTAATATTCTGTCTCCTCAAACAAAACCATCATCATGAATCCAATCCTACATTTAATTGGTTGACCAACTTCCATTCTGTAATGGCCCCTCAGCTCCAAGGACAAAGCACTGTCTTTTCATTACATCCACTAAAGCAACAACATTAGCAGATCAGCCTTTGGGTTTCTGGTGTAAATTGGTGTAATACAAATTCACTGATAGCTTTAAATTAAATCTTTGCTGAGAATGAAGGACACGAGCAGACTCGGTCTCTGGATGGAACTGCAACTGTTTCTTAACATCTGTTAGGCTTTGCATCGTGGTTGCAGTCAATAAAATGTTGTAAAGTAGCTTTAAGTCAAAGATATTCTGCAAACAGTAAAAGAAAATTGGAGAAACAAAGCGTCATAGGACTATTTGAGAAGCTGGGACTGGAAGTGCTTCTGAATATAAAACCGGTTTTGGATCAGCTCTTACAAGCATCCCAAGTCTTGGAATACAAAATGTGATTAAAATAGACACTAAGAAGTCACTCGCCGGAGCTGGAAAAGGGTGCTAGGGCAATAAATGGCAAACCAGTCTGAAAAGGTCATTTCACATATCTTACACCTCTTTATCATTTTGACTTTGTGCTGCCGTCACCCTGCCGCCACGTCCGCCGTGATACAAGCATGAATGAAACATGAAGCCAGAGACGTTGGTGGCTGTAGAGATTAAGCCTTGCTTCGAGCCTTGGGGCGGCTATCAGCACGGCGCATGCAAATAAAACCCGATGCATGCCGTGTGTCGCCCCGGCAGGCCAGTGACATAAATGTGTCTCCTGGTGCTGACTTACTGCGCTTGTTTCTAACTCCAGGAAAAGTCTTTAAAGGCAGATCTAACCCCCTAAAGACACACAGCATTATGTTGCTGAGTGTGGGAATAATAAATAGCCTCGTATATGTATCAGTAATTTTGTTTAATCTCAGGTTGGGGCCATTTCATTTCCTGTTTGACCCTCTTCTCATCAGTCCAACCATAGTCCACTTATTACAGCCTCTGCACTTCATTTTTTCCCTTTTCACTTCAGACTGAGAAATCTCATTACAGCTGAAAATGCATCCCAAATATCTCTGAATTAAGTCGCTCTGTACCCATCGAATCCGAGATATCCATTCACAGCCTGCTTGGTATCGTTTCGCCCCTGGCCGCTGCTGAAATCCCGGCATCAAGTGTTTACTCGGCTGTGTTTGGTTCCGCCATGCAGCGATGCGAGCAGACGCTTTTGATCCTGCGTGAACGTGTGACATGACTCTACTCGTCCAAGGCGGTATCACGGCCGCTTCATTAGTCTTCTTTTTTGCCATGCCGACGCTTATCTCTGCCAGCAACATCCCCGGACTCAAACATGCACACGGAGAGTGATACTGAGCGGGACTATCAGCTCTCTCTGGGGGTTATATAGTGCCCTCCTCACGGTTCAATTCTTGGCCTGTCATTCGAGGAATGAATTAAAAGCCATCCTGTGCACACAAGACCTTCAAGGAACCCATCACAGGCTGAACGTCTGCCCTTACAAACATAATTATTTGTGCTTTCATTTATCTTCTCGCTGCACGGTCGGCTGGATTTTTCATAATGTCACAAATGATTTTCTTTTTCTCCCGGAGGATCATTATTTCCGCTGTGGTGTCCCTGTGTTTACCCCTTGTTGTTCTATGATTATATATTATTTTTCTTGTCTGCTCTGAGCCGCTGCGCTCTTACAGATTCTCACTCCAGCTGGTTAAATAAAAGCTGAGACAAAAGTCAGACATCGATTGTGTTTATTGTTTTGTTTGTTTGTTTCTGCTGTTGGCTTCCATGACAAAAGAAAAGAACCGGAAGAAGCATTGTTTTTAAAAAATGATACCATCATAAGTGCTCACCCATGCATTCACTTTGTTTTCTCTGCTGCAGATGCGTTAAAGTGAGAGGACTATAAAGTGATATTTTTACCCTTTAATCATAGCCGGATGATGTGTGATGGGCTGTCGTAGCTACTTATGTTGAACGATTGTGTTTTACATGCTGCCATTAACGAGTCACAAGCCTGCTTGTAGTCTTTTATGAAATTGTTGTTTATAATTCAATCTTTTTTCTCTTTTTCTCTGCAGGTTTTCTCATGGTAAGGCCTTTCAGCATCGAACCCATCAGCGACTGCCACTTAAATCATTTTTTTTATTGTTGTTTTTATCACCATTCCTCACCCCAAGTATGACAAACTGTGGCAGTGTTATCCTGTGAAAATACGACGTCCAGCCAAGGACTCCGTGCCGCATGATCGGCGGATTGTTGGCCAGAGTCGCTGCATCTGTAAATGAAGTGAAGGAGCAGTTTATGCAGCTGGGGAAGCCTCATCCATGCTTCTGGGTGGAGGGTTTGGAGCAGTGTTTGTTGAGCAGATGAGTGCCGTCCCTGTGCTTAACACCCAAGAAAGTAGAGAAAGTCGCAATGGTTCCTGCTGAGAACACGAGTGGTTTATCTTCGGCAGATCTATGCCCCAACTGCAGCTCCTCCACCCACACAGAGGTGGACGTCACCAGGGCGGTGGTTTTGGGGATGGTGCTTGTGGTCTTTGTGGTGTTTGGGGTCCTCGGCAACATCTTGGTCATCCTGTCCGTGCTGTTCCACCACCAGTGGCGCTCTGTGACTCATTACTTCATCGCCAACCTGGCGGCGGCCGACCTGCTGCTCAGCTCCGCCGTCCTTCCCTTCTCTGCCACCTCCGAAGCTCTGGGAAGGTGGGTGTTTGGTCGGTTTTTCTGCAACGTCTGGGCCGCCCTGGACGTTCTCTGCTGCACTGCCTCCATCCTCAGCCTGTGTGTGATTTCTATCGACCGCTATCTGGCTGTCAGCTACCCGCTACGCTATCCCGCCATAGCCACTGGCCGGCGAGGCCTGACTGCCGTGGCTGCTCTCTGGGGACTCTCAGCGGCTATATCCGTGGGACCCCTGTTTGGCTGGAAGGAGCCTGACCCGGAAGATGAGACCGTTTGCAGAATTACAGAAGAGCCTGGCTATGCCTTGTTCTCAGCATTAGGGTCCTTTTACATCCCACTGGCCATCATCCTGGCCATGTACTGCCAGGTGTACACGGTGGCAAGAAGAGAGACCAAAACCCTGAGAGACAGCAGGAAGGGAGAGGGGGTAGAGATGGAGGGGGTGACCCTGAGGATACACAGAGGGAATTCTGCTCAGTCGGGGAAACAGGAGGACATCGAGGAGGTTGCAATGCACAAACGCCCCTCCTTCCCCCTGCCAAGGCTGCTCAAATTTGCAGGGGAGGAAAAAGCAGCCACAACTCTCGGCATTGTAGTCGGATGCTTCATTCTCTGCTGGCTCCCTTTTTTTCTGGTTTTACCCATCGGTAGGTACCTCCGAAATCCGTTTGTTGCATTCTCTATTAGATTCACGTCACGAAAATCCAATTTTTGTAAAAGAAAACCGTCTTCTTTTTTACCAAACACAACAGCATAACCAATCTGTTGCCCAGAGTGACTGCTACCCTTGAATTACTAGTGGAGGAGTCAAAATATCTTCAGAAATGCAAATTAAAGAGCTTTGTATAATCACGAAATGTAAATAAAGTACCCCTAAAATTTAGACTGCAAAATAAATAAATAAAAACAAGATTTGCCAGCAATTAAAGCCTCTGAATGTTTGTTGCTGCCACCTAATCCAAACACATCTAGTTTCTATCTCTTCCATTATTTTAATTTATTCTAAATATTGCTATTAAAAATCAAGTTGTGACAAAAAAATAGCAAATAAAGCCTTAAACCTTTTGAAGCCCAACCCAAGAAAAAAAGGGGAGATTACAGTTCCAGTTGTTCTAATTTTAAGTCTTTATATGACCCTTTAACAAAATTTTATAAAACTTTAGAAGATACATGGGGCATGATAGGGTTAGATGTGTTATATAGAAGGCAAATTATACTTGCTTTTAAATTTGAATGAATGAATGAATGGGGCAAATTACATGCTGTTTAACTTTACTTGAAACAAGAGAAGTCCAGTAGTAGAACTCAGACTGGATATAGTTGTTGAAACTGTCGAGTGTAAACAAAACCGTAAATATTGTTACAATAGAGGAGATTGGTTTCTGGTTCACTCTGAGATCATGGCAGAAACAGAAACAGACTATAGTGATATCAGGGGTGGTATATCAGGTTCCCAAATGAAGCATGCCATGCCTAGTTTTCCAAACCTTGTGTCATTTCTATCATTACATCTGGTCAAATTGGTCCCTACACTGACCCTACTGGTTCCTCACTTATTGCAGCTTTTGAACATGTAGTATTATTTTTTTAAGCTGTATATAGAAGGTTATGATGAAAACATGGATGTGTAATGAAAGGCAAGTATGTTTTCAATTCTGACAGTTTTGGGTTATTATATATGTGGATGTGAGTCATTGTTATTCAATGGGAATTACACATTTACAAAAACTCTTTAAATTATTTGATTTCGTACATTTATTACCTCAAAAGCAAATCATTACAGTATAATATAACTTAGATACGTAGATACAGTTTGTTTTATTCCCACATTCATTTTGTTGCATTTAAACTCACGCTCTGGTTTCTTTTGTGTAGAAATCTTGTTGTACAGTATATACGTCTATGGATGTGTTTGAAAACACATTTCTTGACCTTTTGTCTTTGATATAAGTTGCTGTGAAACTGCAGAGTTGTGTATGTTTTTAGTTTTTTTTTATTGACCCATTAACTTTTCTTCCAGGCTTTTGATTGATTAGAGACATTTTTGCACAATCATGTAATGATGCAGATTTTTGGACCAATCATATTCCTCACACTTTCCTTAATGCAATCTTGAGATCTTGGAGTCATTGGTCTCTTTGAGATGATACCTTATTCAAGCCATACTGTATGGTCTACCATTAGTTTATGTTGTCTATTGAAGGTCCTCTGAAGCTCCAATAAATCAGAACATTCGCATGATTTTATCTTTTAAATTCTCAGACATAGAAATTATTAATTTCCATTGAAGCAAAAATCCTGACATGTGCAAATATTCTTTTTTTGTTCTAGCATGAAAAGTGGCCTCTGTGACTTTTAAACTTCCTTCATGAAAAATGTCACTCTTATGATTGGTTTTTGATGAAGCACGACCCCCAAGGCAACAACTCATTTCTGAAGTCTTTAATTTTCTCATTATTTTTTCAGTTGATCGATTTGGGGAAGTAATCTGTAAATGTGTTTTTAGCCAAAAAAAAAGTAATGAGACTCAAAGGCTTTAAGAAGAAAAAAAAAGCCAATAGATATTAAAAAGGTGTAACTTTTAAATGTATTCTTATAACATGAAAAATGAGACTCTTACACCAAAGATTAATCTTCAACAAACTGTTCAATCTTATCTCTACAAGTTCTCCTTGTCACAATTCCCCACTTTGTAAACTTGGCAAACTTTTGCATTTTGGCACCCAACCTTAACAAAGGCTAAGCCAGCATCCATCTTTCTTCCTGTCTCTTTTCTGAGCTCTCTCCAGACAAAAGAAGTCAGTCTGATGTTGACTCTTGACTTACCTCCTGCTCTGTTTTTTTTATTTTCCTCTCTTCTTCTCATAATATCTTACAGTTTTTCTCTACAGGTTTGGCTCATTTCTTGTAACCGAGATGACATTCTCATAACTACATGGATAAGTCTCCAAACCATTTGTCAATTGTTCACAACAAAATTGTATTTCTCATTCATTTCGTAAAATTTCAAATGTTTTAGCATTTTATTGAATGTCTCTGTTCATCTTTTCAAATCATTTTGACTGTTTATCATAGGTTTGGCTCATTTCTTGAAACATAAATCACCTTCTCAAAACAACATGGACAAATCTCCAAACTATTTGGCAGTTGATCAAAACGGAATCACATTTCTCATTCATTTCATAAAAACTGCAAATATCTAAGTTCATGTCTCAGTTCCTCTGTACTACTTTGCAAATGATGAAGTACAGTTTGCCTTCTTTTAGCTCAATTCCCAAGTGGATGAATCATATTGATCTAAACTAATTGTTGATTCTCAGTCAAATCATTGTTCCCTCCAAAACAGGTCAGCATAATTTCATTCTTTTGGACATCACATGCACAACAGTCTGTTCAATTGTCAAAATTAGTCAAGAACAAAATACAATGGACATATATGAATCTCTTGGAAAACCTGATGAATTGATTTCAGTAACTGACAGTCAAGTGAAACTAGACCTTGACTTATGAAGGAGTTTCACACGTCTCAGATTACCAAACAACAATATGTTCAGTTCAATTTTATAGACATATCTGTCTGAACACATAATCTTTTTTTCTCT
>JAVQJG010046972.1:0-48690 GCA_036024015.1 Craterocephalus amniculus
CCTGTCCACTGACACACACACACACACACACACACACACACACACACACACACACACACACACACACACACCCTGCAGCCTTGTGTGGTAGTGTCCTTCTATTAACCAGAGTGCCTTAGAATCAATAGAAAACATAAAAAGGCTTAATCTTTTCAGGTGCTTGGCACTGATTGCCTATTACAGAATAATAACACACCTTGAGATCCGTGGAGCGCGACAAAGAAACACACCCACCTTATCCAAACACATCACACACAATCCTAAAACAGTCACACAGTAAATCCGAAGTTTACAACTGAACAGGTGGTGTTGGGGGTGCGAGGCCTTTATGAGGGGTGTCAGTTTGCGAGCTAAGAGCAATTCCATCAGAAAGGAGAAATATCAGGGGATGGAGTTTATCACCTCATGGAATGACACACTGCTGATGACTCCAGTTTTAGACTATGATCTCTACTCCTCTGATATGTAGCTTCAGGCTGTAGAAGTTCCATTAGACTCGTTTCTGAAGTAGGGTAACAGCTGCTGCTGCTGTCTTCAACAACACTGGAGGATCAAGTCAGTTGTTGGTTTAAATTCTGGAGTCAGAAATTGAATTAAAAAAAATAGAAAAAAACTCAAATCTGCATCTCTACCAAGTTGATCACGTGGAATTTAAATCCATCAATCAACCGTAGAAAACAGTCAACATATGGAATTCTTCGGTGCTGGGCTTTCCGGGAGTGTTTTTTTCAGAAAACGTTCGCCGGAGTTCCAGAGCTGTGGATCGCTGCAATCTGGTGGTTGAGTCTGGATGTGTCTCTATGAGCTGAGCCAGCAGGACAGGTGGAGGATCTTGGAGTCTGGCAAGTCCAGGACGGGAACCAAAGCCACAGATGGACTTGACTCTGCTAAAGATTTTTTCAAACTTTCTTCAAGTCCTGCAAGACAAGAGGGGGGGGAGTGTTAGTCTAAGCTGTCACTGGACATTAATAACTTACATAGCTGTCCCACTGGGGTTGTCCCAGCACCTGGACTACACTTAACCCTTTAAAAGACTTATTTACAGATTATTGGCATTCTTAAATAGTTGGCAGATTGTAACCCCTCACCCTAAGCCATTCATCACCCTGCTGTGCGGACATATGGTCAGCCAGGACTGAACTGAACGCTAGACCACCCCTGTCAAATTTGTAAAAAAAAAAAAAAAAAAAGGGGTGCATACAACCAACACACACAAACACATATTACCACGCTATGATCAAGAAGCTTGTTTGGGGTATCCAGTTAAATAGATCTTCTGCTCCTGTTGCGTTGGGACGTTAAGAAGCTGTGTTGGGACTGCCAGCTGAGACATATGTTTGTATATGTGTGTGCGTTAGTGTGTGGCCAGACTATATGGACTACTGAGAATTCATTGAGCGTCTCAGAGCCATGTCTGATGACAGCCTGTCCATTTAGCAGCAGCCAGCTGGGATGTTGCCCCTTCCCTCTTGAGCTCTATACACTAATTGGTCGCAAGTGTCTCATGGTTGACTGTCCGGTCTGATTTCTTCTGTTCTAACCGTATATTGAGTAGGACTTGGGTGTGGTCATTAGTCTAACATGGTCAAAATGAAGCTACACATCCTGGAGAACCTGCTGCGTCACAGTTGTACCATCACCATTAGAAATGTCAATCTAGTTACATTGACAGTGGCATCTGTCTCATATAATGCACATCAAACTGCAGTTCCTCAGTGGTTATCTGGATCTCAGTAGACAAACAAATTAGTCTTCTTTTACTTATGTCTATCATAACTGTACTTCGAAAGTGTGACATTCGTGTGAACTTACAGAAAGTGAAATCAGGACATAGAGGTTACAAGAGCTGTTCGGCGCAATTAATAAGCCTCATTCGCTCTTTGAAGCACCACACAGCATGCCAAACATCCATACAAAGAGCCCCCGCACCATAATTAGCTAATATGCACTACAGCTTAAAATGTCCCCACTGAACACAGGCCTTTTTGGAGAGCATTAAAAGCCTAAACATGTGTTATCAGAGCACCACGGGAAGCAGGATCCTCTGACAACCGAATGTGCTATGGAGATCACAGACAGGGGATGGTTTTATTAAGAGAAGAAACACACCCTTCATCACACCTTGTGCACTAAGCCTGTTTTATGTCAGAACGTTTTAATCTTTGTACCACCGGATGGGAAATAATTGCAGTCTGTCTTTGAGGCTCTTTGGGCGCTTGAACACACCGGCATCTCTTTAGGTATGAAAGAGAGGCGACGAGGGGGGTGAAGGTGACATAAATGAACATGTAATTTTAGTTTTTTAATAAAATGTGAGCAAAGGCAGTGTGTAAATGCTTTGGGGAAAAAAAGCACTCAAAATCTTATGTCGACTTCTCATTTAATGTCCGCACTCTCTTGAATGGTCCCTCAGCCGCCCTTTGGGCAATACAGTGATGCTAAATGGGTAGAAGCTGTAAGATTTAAAAAGCCATCACATTCACATTATTGAGATTTGATTCCAACTTTTTTCATGCTAAAGTTATAATCTGGAGACCTAAGAGGGATGTGATGGATGGATGGATGGATGGATGAGCAGAAATGAACACCCAAAGCGAGAATATCTCTACAATTCCCCTCAGCCTTTTGTATGTTTGTATTGCACTTTATTTTACACGCTGCAAGCATCTTTATTTCAGACTGGCTGTGGCAATTGTGCGTGTTGTCTTTTGCAGCCTAGAGTAATGAAAACAGGTCCTATGAGCTGTTGTTGTTTTGCAGATATGTGACCATTCTTTTTCTTTCTTTAATACTGATAAACATAAGGAGTTTATAGAGGGAACATGGAAAGATAACAATTCAAACTACCAATTCAGTCAAGTTTTCATTTTATATTTTTTTCTCAGCTAATGCATTATCACCTCAATAATAGTAAAGCCGGTCCCTAAAACATGAAAGTTCCATTGAGGTGTGTGGTCCCATCTAAGAGATCCTTTCTATCGTAAGTAACAAGCTGAGACAAGATGTTTAAAGGTTTCATTCGAACCATATGTCATGTCTATCAACTGTGAATCCTAAAGCAAGCAAATGAAGGAGGGGGCGTGCAGTCACATTTTGCTCCAGCATCGTCTGTGCGCTGACAGCAGCAGTGGCGAGGCTGTGACTGCTAGCGCCAGAGGTGTTAGTTTTTCTCCTTTGACTTTTTGGATTCATCACCCAATGAGCATAAGCTGTGACCCATAAAAATGCCCATGGGAAAGCTTACAGGGCTCAGTTGTGCATGTATTGCAAGGTAATAGATTTAACCTCAGCGATGACTCAGTAAATGGTTATAGGGAGAGATTCGGTGCAGTCTATAATCAAAGAAACGTACATGGCAAGAGGAAAAGACGGTGGCTTATTTTGCACCAGTTAATCAATGAAAAAAGTACCACATATAATTTTAAATAAAACCCATATGTAACATCTGGAAAATAGCTAAAACATGTAAATGCTTTCATTTGGAAATGCTGTACGTTCTGCGGTGAATGACAGCACAACTAACAAGCATCCAATATCATAACACAATATCATAATTAAGTAACAACACAAACAGTGCTGTTCCTCTGCTATACATATCAAAACACACCAATCTGTCCCCAGTCATTATTGGCAACCATAATTCCACATTGTATAAATAAGTTACGTTACAGCTAAAAATGACAAAAAGACGGCTGCCTCCACAAAGATGGAGAAATGTTAATTGACTGCTTCGGCGATGATTTGACAACTAAGCCTCTGTGATCGATGTGCTCATTGGCCTTTTCTCTGAGAGGGAACAGCTCTTAGGATAAAACAAATACCATTCCACGTTTGCCTTCACAAGATCCCGAAACCCAGGGAGCAGGAGACGGTGGCGTATAAAAGTGTAATGATGACAAAAGAGTGTGCCAGCTGCTTGGGTTACTGTACACACTGAAGACACAACCAATGAATCCCAATAATTAAACACAGGAAGAAGAGGGGATCCTCTGGAGACACTGTTTCCTTCAATACTTCATGTCGACTTAACCGATGTTTGCACAAACTTTCTTTGAAAAAAAGTGTAGAGTGAGAAGGGCTGTCATGTTGTTTTCATTTCTATGTTGTTGAGGTGTTTCACTTGCAGGAGTAGTTTGAATCAGATCTGCTGCAAGTAAGAGAATGACATCCTATTAATAAATGAATAAAATGTCTTGAGGACACACTAGTAAGCCCTCAGCACAGCATTCACACCACCAATGTTTTGGGTGATCAATATTAATTATGTTGTTATTATCAAATTCTGTTGGGAGGCATTGGCTCCTGGTATCTATGCAGATGTTATTTTACCGAACCACGCCAACTTAAAGGAGATATACTTGATATTATTTGAATTTTTCTAAGAAAAATGGTTTCTACACGGTATATTATGTGGTATAAGTCCATAAAAATGAATGACTCATCGATTGTGCCTATGTACGACTCCAGGCCATTTTATTTAGTAAAAGCAGCTAATTTTTAGTTTGGCGTGATGCTCTCTCTCTGCCAATGGGGTTAACTTCCATAACTTCCTGATTCCGATCAGCCAGTAAGTTTGTTCCCCTAGGGAATCAGGAAGTTTTTTTTTTAATCATTATTTTTTTTTATTCATTCATTCAATAAGGTACAGTACAACACCTTGTAGAGGTACAGTAAACAATGCAATTTAATAACAGAAGAGAAAAGAACAAAAAATGGGACAGTATGAATTACAAACAGTAATGTAAGGCAATAATAAAACAATCAAAACAAAAGGAATTTGGAGACATTTAAGAAGTTATGGAAGTTAACCCCATTAACAGAGAAAGAGCGTTATGCCAAAGCTAAAAATTAGCTAATACCGCTAACCAAAATGTCCAGGACTCGTACATATGCGCATTCAATGAGTCATTCATTTTTATGGACTAAAAAGTCCGACTTCCGCCTTTTTACCACATAATATACCGTGTAGAAGCCATTTTTCGTAGAAAGATTAAAATAATATCAGGTATAGCTCCTTTAAATTTAGCAAAGCAAGCAAACTCCCTATGAGAATGGTTTCCTCTAACAGAACCGGTAGCCATCCCTCAGCCACCAAAGTCATCCAGGTCTATTATGGCTGATGGGTTGAAGTGTTTTGTGTGACATACCTTGAACTATCTGCTGTGCCGCTGAATGGCAGAACTTGTAGAAGACCCTGGCACACAATGGCACTAGCTCAGCATCCATCGTCTTCATTGCCTTTAAGAATGAGGCAACAACTTCTTCTGTTACATGCTTCACGTCCGTGACCTCCAGGTTATCACCAGACGCATCCACAGAAAGCGAAAGTGAACCGCTATGGCCATCAGCA
Source organism: Craterocephalus amniculus (assembly GCA_036024015.1). Classification (NCBI taxonomy): domain Eukaryota; kingdom Metazoa; phylum Chordata; class Actinopteri; order Atheriniformes; family Atherinidae; genus Craterocephalus; species Craterocephalus amniculus. Next base: position 5,351 of record JAVQJG010046972.1, read on the forward strand.
GACAACACATGGTGGCACTCTAAGGATCCGCATGCCACCTCTGTGGTCATGTGACAGGAAGTCCTCCTGGTGGGTTCATCCTTAATTGCTGTTATGTGGAGCTCAACAGCCGCATCTTTAGGTAAAGCGGGCACCACCACGATTAATAACGGCGCAATTTCGATGTCAGATTCCCACACGAAGTCCTGCAAAGCAAACAGATGGTGTTCAAATGAACCACATGGGAAATGATATACTCTGTCCTGCTACACACTATAAACAATCAGATGTAAAGTCTCTGCTGCTAAGATGCATGCTGTGGAAACAAATGTTCAAAAAAACATCAACAGCATTGTATGGCCCATCAAAAAGAAAAGACCACCACACAGCAGTCAGAGAGGGTTTTTACTTGACAGGCTGACAGGCTATCAATTAATGTGAGACTGTGAAGTGACCCTTGGTAATGATAGCGTACAAACAATTCAAAAAAAGAACCCACAGTGTTTGCGGCTACCATAAATAAAACACACAAATAAATTCACTTTGACCCACATTTGTCAACTTGACAGGTCCTATCCAAGATGACTTGTCACCTCTTTGACAAGATTATTCTCAACATGTTATAGCAGTTCCACTGCACATTCAGTGCCTCAATTGAATCTACAGATGCAAAAAATAAATAAATAAATCCCCCTCTCCTATAGACTGAGGGCCATTAGTGGCTACAAAATGTCTTGGAGCAGTGCTACAACGGGGTCCTCTTATAATACTTGGCCGTGGCTTCATCTGCTAATGGGAGAGAAATGAGTGTTTTATGTAACCGTCATTTCAGTCAGAGTCGATAGGGCAAAAACACTTAACCCCCTTTTCAATTTTCTGGATCAATTTTCATCCACTTACACCCCTCCGCATAAGTGCAGAATAATAACAGGTTACTTACATTTTATTTCAGTATTCACGCACAAAAAAAAGAAGAAGAAATCATTGACAAGAGAGGATGCCAGCCCCTTTGTTTCTTTGAAAAGAAAAAAGACTAGTCATGACCCAAACTGCCACTCATTAAATCCCCACTTAGCTTCAGATTAAACTTAAGCAAACGCATCATTGTGTATCAACAGCTAACCTCTCATCTTTAAGGGTTAGGGCAGGGAGGGGAGAGGGACATCCTTGATGAGTGAAGGGGTTTCTGCGCTGCTCTGATTTTGAAGCCAACTTGTTTGCAGTGACCAACAATAATAATCAAAGAAGCAGACAACAATAGCCTTGTCAGCGCAGACCTGTCCACACGTCAAACAAAATGACAGCACATATACGTGGCCGATGCTTTGATAAATGTTATATTAGCACTTCTGGCACAGGGTAGGTATTCTCCTAGAGGGAATTGCTCCTGCGCTTGTCAATAGTGATTCAACATGGAACACGGTGCGCAAAGTGGGAAGAGGAGTGACAGGACACAGAGTTCTTGCTCAGCCAGGCTTAAAGGCCACCCTGCAGGCCTTTGGTGCCGAGGTACTTTACCCAACCAACAGTCAGCAAGGAGATCTGAGGACTTCAGCACTGTGCTCCAGCCTCTGGCAGGATTTTATTACCGTGGCACAGTTACTGACTTTTTATAGGAGCTGTCGGATGAGGTTACATCAGTTCACATTGGGCTCCTTTTTAATGTATCTACCACAATTTTGTATTAGGTGGGCATTTCATTCAGCGGTTCTGTGACTACAAATGTGCAGAAGTGAGGGAAATTACTTGTTTTTCTGTGCGCAGACGAATTTGTAGTCAGGGTTTTAAAACCGTTGGCTTTCTCACATGAGGAGGGGGTGAATACTTTCATTCCTTCATGATCAGACGTCATTAATTAAATGAATCTGATAAAACGCAAAGTTTGATATATGGGACAGCTGAGTGCTGGAGTGGCCAGTTGGGAGACCTGGCAGGTGGCAGAGTGAGTGTGTGTGTGTGTGGAGGTCTCTGTTCCACTCCTTACCAGCCACTTACTGAAATCCATCTCATTACTTCATGCCACTCCAGTTGCAGGGCATGCAGCCATTCCCCCTGTCCTCTCTCACTCTGTAGGTAGGTAAAAGCTTATACTCTGAATCTGCTGCGCTAAGCTCTCTACACTGATGGGGTGTGACCTGCTTCCCCTTATGTTTGTTTTCCCTCTCCCCACTTTCTTCCTTCTAACTTGTGTCCATGTGCCTGGAGCGTGTGGTAGGTTGAAGGGCCGAGAGGCGTGAAAGCTGAACGGTAAACACGGTAATAAGGAAGTGGTGTAAAGGCGGCAAACAGCAGGGAGCTGATGGGGCTGCATCGCTTAGCCAGTTCCCCTACATTTCCTGCCCAGCAGGACGCCTTCAGCATGTGGTTCTTATGCCTCAGCACTTACCGTCGTGCTGTCAGTCGGCAATAGTATCCCATCATATTCATTCCTTTATTTATTCTCCTCTCTAAAGATTGTTTCTGTAAAGGAAACATGCAGGGCTGTGTCACAGGGGTGAAGAAAAGTTTATAATTATGAGGCCGTTTTAAAATTACCGCAGTGGCAATACTTCAAAAGTTTAAAATATGAAGATTAGCCTTTTTTTTACACCAACACTGTGATCATCAAGCTTTTTTTTTCCAAACAGCTTTGATTTGTTGAAGGAACCACCCTGCAAATTCATCTATCACCAATAAATTAATGCTCTTTTTAAATAAATCATTTTATGTAAATAAATTACAGACACTTTAAAATGGATTTATGTTAAGAGTGTGTTGCTACACAAGATGTCTGTTTAACATTTATTGACTCACCACATCGCCACCTCCCTGGTTATCAAACCTTTCGAGCACACACTTGCATGCACACGGACAAATAAGCTCTTTGTGCTTTAATGCAGCGTAAATACAATTTCACACATGTAGCAACTCCAGAATGCTCCCAATTAACCCTGCAAGCTTCTTCATCCACCTGATTAGAGAAATTATCGGCACACAACAACAACAGGGCCCCGTGGCTTCACAGACACACCAGGCATTTCTATCATAAATTCCCATTTCACAAACCTGATATCTGCACAGCACCCTCCGTCTATCTTTGATTCTATACTTGTGATGTAATCCAGCATTTCAGAGCCAGCTTTCATTTGAAACCAAAACTGCGCCACAAATACATGATGATGTATTCAGTTTCTTTTATAACTCTTCCTGTTTTTTCATATTTTTATCATAAAAAAACGTATCCTTGTCGTGAACAATTTTTAACATAATATTTAAGTTACAATGTTTTTTCTAACCTTTGTATAAATACAATACAAAAATAAGACTTGACCTTGTAATAATACATGCATCTGAAGCCTTTTATCATTTATGCCATATGAGAAACTAGGGTCCAATCTCAGTTAAAAATACTTAAGTGTATTTTTTATAATCCCCAAATCTGGAACAAATGTTTTTCTTCTTCGTAGAAATGAGCACTCTCCTCACAGAAGCTCTCTCTGCATTTCCACTGCAGCGCTTTACAGAACTGCACTTAAACTGGAAAACAAGGCAAAGTGTGAAGCCAAGTATGAAACACCATCTACCCAAGACAAAGGCAGGGTGTGGGGTGAGATTAGTGACCCAGCACCTAAACCGGCTCTGTTCTAAAAACCCGTTCACTTTGAGACCTGGAAATCACTTTAAGGCGCTGCCTCCTGGTAGCAATCCTGGGCCAGTTAAATGAATAGTTTTGATAGTGATGACAGGGTGCAAGGAAGAACAACAGGCAGACAGCGTTGTCCATCTTCACTGACCTCATATATGAACCTAGTCCTGTCACCTCCAAAGCTTTGACCTTCTTTAGTTTCGTTATCTGAGGTACTAAGTTTGGATGCTAAATTGGCAGGGTACTGCCGAGGCTTTTAACATTTCTATTCGACTGCGAGTTGCAGCGAGGCAAAATGTGTCAAATAAATTAACACACAGACACCAGCTCTTAAATGATAAAAGTCTTGTATATGTTTTGGTCTACATCTTATCTTCTCAAACATGTTAAAGCTGTAGGAATATGATTACTGGCTTTAAACATCATTTGAATTTTACATATAGTTCCACGTTACACTGTGCTGTGAACTGACAAAGTTGACAGTCTCTCCCCGAGTCTTTAACGCTGCTCACCACTTACACCAAGCCACATGTTGGAGGTGGGCTCCTACCTCTCTCCCTGCGGCCCTATTCCCATGGTTAGACAGATTACTGTGGGAGGAGAAGGGCTGCCAAGGGAGACCGGAGCCCTTATTAGATGTACGGAGCAGGGGTTGTAAGCCATGGCGGCAGAATGGAGGGAAGGGTGGAGGGCGGTGGCAGGGAAGAGGAGTGAGGAGGGGGGATAAGCTGCTCTGAGAGTTGAACGCCGCTCCAAAATGGTGTGTGGGGGCAAAGGATTAGGGAGGCTCTGAGGAAGACATCTGCTTCTGTGCCAAGCTCCGCATTATCAAAGACACCAGCGTTTCCCACATCATCAACTTTTCATGAGTGCACTCACTGGTAAATATCAGTAGCAGCGGCTCGGGTCTCTGGGGGGCAGAGAGGGTTGCGAAACATTCCCTTATTTTACAACAAGAAAAGACGATTCTGAAAGGCCTCTCTGAAAAACTCCATGGCAAGTTTTCCTTCTTACTTATTCATTGATGCAGGGATCCCTCTGTCCTGTAATCCATTAATTATGTGCTCATCCTATGCGAGAGTTACATTACACAAGTATGATCAATATTTCTTCTGCATCTATAATAAAACTGACATAAATTAATCTTCTGCTTCACCACTGTTCAGAAACAAAAAAATCCAACTCTGTGGCTAACCTTCTCTTCCCCCATGGCCTTCAGCATGCGCTCCCAAACTGCTCTGATAACCCCAATATCCTGGTGCCTTGTAGTGTAACAGTGGGCCTGGACGACATGGGCAAGAGTTAAGCCGCTGATCACAGCTTCCAGAACCTTCTCCATGTGGCTGAAGGACAGTCGGGCCTGTGTGAAGGTGCCAGACTTAACCAGCTGCAAGGTGCAGGGGACCAAAGCAATCTGACCAGCGCAGAACACCAACTCATCGAGCTGGAGAGGAGAGCAAAAAAGACAAGGCAGTTAGTGCTAGTAATTTAAAGATATTGCATTCATGTGGTTGTTCTTCAATTAAATGAAAATATCAGCCTGGAGATCTAAACTGTCAATTAAGAGAAGCCAAACAGAAACCACAAATGTTTAATCAGAATATCCAGAATATATATTAATTTCATTTCATAATCTTTTTTGGTTTAAACTAGTGGTTTGACCGTCTTTTATCCCTTCGATTAAGCCAAAAATGTGTCCAGAAACACAAAGCCAAATCTTAAACTTCATCGTTCCTCACATTCAAAGATGGAGAGGTTCTCTAAACTACTGTCTCATGTGTTGCACGTTCTACTGTTAAGTCAATAGTTTATGCTTTGATTCATACACTATTCACTATACTCAGAGTGAATAGTTTCTTGAAGGAAACTATTCTTAAATGAATTTGTCACTCATGCTAAACACTTGGAAACTTTGATTAAGAAAAGAATAAGATAAATAAGAGTGAAAGGGAATCATAAGGAAAAACAACTTGTGAACAAAGTTAACTTACAAAACATGGTAGAAAATTGGATGTTTGAAAGTCATGAAACTTATGAAACTCTTGAACACAGAAAATAAAGTACACTTGTCACTGAGGTGCTATAATCAAATTAACATCAATTATAAGTCTGTGTTTGATCGGCAGCACATTAATTAACAGGTTCCATTTCTCCCATTTTCCAGGATCGTATCACCAACAGCTCGTATTTCACACTTTTAAAACAAGCAGGTATTCTGTTAGATGCCTGCAAATACATTTTAGTGACACAAGTGTTATTCATAAGCACAATTAACCAAGTGATAATAAGCTCAATTCTCTTTAAATACCTTGGTTAGAAATAAGCTCCTTGAATAATGAAAGCAGGAAGAAAATCCATCTGCTTAATGCAGAGCAGAGGATCAGGGATGAGGGATGGCATTAAGGAGGTCAGGCCTTTAGAGACCCAGCAGTGTTTAAGATTTTGATAGCGTTAGCGCCGGACACTCGCTGCTGGTCAATGCAAATAGATGCTTGTTATACGTTAAGAATTGCAGAGACCCATGTGCAAATGCAGATCTCCAGGGAAGATCAATTGATACATGAACAAGGTCCGTTGCTGATCAGTAAAGGCACAGCCAAGTGTTTCCACATTTCAGCTGAGATGAGCAGGGTCAGCGTGAACAAAAGATATTACTCAAGAGTTTGCATCTTCTAAAACACACATCTTATTCTTCTTATTTCAAACAAATCTTTTGGTTTTCCTTTTTTCAGTTCACTGACACAGAAGCCCTCACAGATAGAGGAATGCCATTCCTTACACCATTCAAAGATTGAGCATTTATTAGGGAATATTTACAATTTCTCAAATGAAATCTGTATTTTATTGACTTCTAACAGAACAAGATGTCAGCCACACAAGCATCTGGCTGGAGGGCAAACGCTGTCATTGCTATTTCCATAATCGAATAAGTTTGCCATGATCCTCAGCTCCTGGGTTCACTTGTCAGCTTTGATGAAGCTTTAGCTTCCATCTCTGCAACTGCAAATTACCGGGACAGTGGATGAGACAAGAGATGGAGGGAAGACGAGCAGGGTGAAGCCAAGTGAGAGAGGGCAGAAAGGAGGGTGATGAGGCCCCTGCTGCTTTCAACCAATTGGATCAATCACTGGATCATTTACCTGCAAGCACGATCTGCCCAGGAACCTGCATTACTGGAACTGCTGAACATAAAAGCAAGATTCCCCCATATCAACAATAAATTGTCATTGGCATTCCATTTATGAGCCATCAGATGCCATCATATCCACTCCAACAAAGAAGAGCTCCATCAGGTTGGAAGGGTGGACGCAATCTTTTAACAAGCTTGTCCCCATGAAAAGAAATTGCTGCATTCTGAATTAATAAACAACAGCTACCATTTGTCAATTTGAATATCAAAAGGTGCAAGCATGGGCCCCCTTGACTGTTAAAGGCAGACTCCCATAGCGTCTACCAAGCAGGTGTGTGATGATCAATTATTAAGGATCCCACTCTGGTTACTCTTAGTGGGAGGTGGAATCGGGGATCTGGGATTTTGCGGTTTCTGTGTTGATCCTGGATGGGGGAGAAGGGAGAGTGAATACTATTTACATAAAATTAACAGTTCAAAAGAATGAGTTCACACACCAATCAAACTTGTTAATTGACTGTCAATGGTGTGTCCCTGAATATACAACACAACTACATTATTCATCTAAGGCCTTGACAGGGAAGACAGTCCAATTTGCATTGGCGTTTTAAACGTGATCAACAACCACAATGCCACATGCATTTTTAATAGGCCAAAGATGGAAAACTTTAATATTAATAAGGGTCAAACAATTGCATATGACATTAAACTTTCTTTAACAAGGTAAGTATTTTTCAAATGCTAGCCTTAGACTAAATGGCCCACAGAGACAAGGGATAATGTGCTGTATTCCAGTGGGCATCGTAAGCTAGTGCAACATGCTTGTGTTGATTTCTGTTTCTTAATTTCTTACTATTTAAGTTGCTGATTTAATTCATAAAGTTGATTTAAACATTATTTAAGATTGGATTAAGTTTACAGTCCAAACAAACACCAAACACAGTCCCATCTTCTGACATTATGTTAATACTACATTTATTAGACCCTAATAATAATAAAATGACTTGGAAACTAACTTTAAAAGAACCCTTCATAGCAGCTTTTAGGACAAACAAACTTTCAGTTGAACAACTGAGCTAAAATCATGACATTTTTATATTTCTCTGGTATTAGTAACTGAGATATGTTTCTGCTTTGCATTTTCTCCTCACCGTGTGATTAAACACCAGGATTCTTTCTAATTAGCCCAGTGATATGTCCAAAGGTCACCAACCTCATAGACATTTTAGTGAAGACAGTAACATAAGTATAAATGTGATCATGAGGTGGCCAGGCGTGTCTGCTTCCAACCCTTTACAGTGTTTCATTTCAGATTGGTGTGTTTGAGGTGTTTCTAATTGCAGTTTTTGTCATAGGGCTTCCTGAAAGGGACCAGACGGTGCTAGACTACATACACATTGGTGTTGGAGCCCTCTGGGTCACCCATCATGCTGAAGATGTCTTCGAGTATCATTAGCAAAGCTTCACAATGGTGTATATGAACTAGACTGGGTTGGATAAAATGACCTGGTATTGATGAACAGTCAGGTTTTTCTGCCTGGTTCCAAGGACAGAGAGAGGTGGAAAACTGCTCCACGGCTCCTATCAGATATGCTAATGGTCACATTTCTCTCCACTGAGACCTCATACATAATTTAAACAGGAAAATGATAATGCAAAAGTGTAAAATAGGTTAGATTAATATGGTGTAACTTTTCCCCTCAGCAAGGAGCCATGTAATCAAGCTAAAGGGATAATGACAGCACACAAAGATGGGCTATTAGGGTCTAAGTATCCGAAATATCTGTAAAATACTAAAGTTCCAACATGTTTTGACAATCTTTAAAAAAAAAACTTAATTTTTTTTTAACTTTAAATCTGTTAAAATACATTTTTAATCTTGCACATTTTCATGAGTAATGTTCTCCTTTCAAGAATATTTCAGGTTCAAAATGTAGGGATCATGAAGTCAGACTGAAGTTTTTTTTGTATGTATTTAAGTGCATACATTGCTTCTGATTTTTGGTTGGGATTTCATATGCAAGGACTGCTTAATCCTTGTGTGGTGGATGGCAGTTTGTCAGGGATGTTGCCGTGATTTAATCTTGAAGTGGCTTCAAGTCTGTGGGGTTCTTTCAGCATTAGCGAATTCAAAGCAGATCACGTCTGGGAACGGGGAATGATAAGAAATGGGCTCGTGTTGTGCCGCGCCCCAAGGAAATCCTGCCTTCTTTTGACACCTCGTTTCTACAAGCGCAAACCGTTCAGGAGAACCACAACCTTCTCTCTACTACAGAACCTTTCACTTTCTTGGTCTTCTCATTTAAGGCTTCATAGGAAGAAGGACAGATATTTGCCCTTTTTTTACTATTTGCTCATCTTTTTTTCTCCACTATCTCTTTTTTTTCTTTCTTTCCGTTTGTGCTCCAGTTTGAGTCTAACCCCTGTATGCTGAACTGTCACACAACATCAGTGTTACTAAAACGGCGACATAAATAGCTGTATGAAGCACACAAGGAAAAAACAAGTATGAGGCATTTTCGAATGCCTTCTCTCAGGTCTAAAACTGTGTATGATTGAAAAAACTAAGTGTTGTTTAAAACCTGAATTCAATTAGCGAAATGAGTAAACTACAATAAGCCATTATTGAGCCAACAGGAGAACAGTGGCCATTCCCCGATGCCCCACTTTCTCTAACATTGTTTTGTATTTCTCTTTCTTTTTTTTCTGTCTGCCATCGACATGCCACTCCATAGACATTAAACTGTGAGGAGCACTACCCCTGCCAAGTCAGCTCTGGTTAACTTTATGCTGGTCAGGAGCTGCCACTCAATACTACCGCCAAGGTCAGAGGGGGACTGCCTGCTGAATGCCCAGAGACACATATCTAAAAGTTAACAGGCATGCATAAACAAAGAAATAAATCTCTCCTTCCTTGATAAAAAGAAACGATGAAATACAACAATTTTCATACAATCTGATATGTTTTTGTGTTTTATTGGATAAATCTACTGCTGCAATAATTATGTTAAAATGAAGAAATACGGTAAAACAACAAATACACAAAGCTGATATTATGAAATTGTCTGCTGCACCAGAGTAGTGCCACACCAGAGTTGGGCTGTGGATGAAGAGTGATGGAGGGGCATGGTTTTTCATTGCGTTAGGCAAAATGCCCTGCTGCCTTCAACTGTCCCGACCTCACATTTTTTGACAAATTGGTTGTGAGGCTTTTACGACTGATGCACATACCGCAAAAATCATTTCTGCCAAGCTTCCTCTATGACCTGCCCGTGGGACATGACAAGCCCCTCCATGCATCGCTCTATCAAGCCGAATCTTTCCAGGACAATGCAAATTATGACAAATTCCATCATCCTGCATTATGCGCTTTCCTGCTAATCTCCCTAATTCGGGAGAATCGCGGAGGGTCTAGCTGTTTCAGCTGAGGGGCATGTTGTCTGACTGAATGATGCTGAAACTGCAACCCTCATCCCCCGTTCTGTCTCCTTTCCCAGCTGCGACCATCTCGTTTCTGCTGCCTTCTCTCATATCTTGTGTGTGTATATATATATATATATATATATATATATATATATATAAATATATATCTGTGTGTGTACCAATTTTATTTATTTGTTTTGACACCTTAACATAAAATAAAATAAGTACTGTCAGTATGTGCATGCGTATATACACGATAAGACCACAGTACTGATACTATCCTGCATGAAACAGCATGAATGCTCATAACTAATCAGCAAAATTAAACTATTTATCCAATATTAAAAGTCCTTTGTGTCCCCATCTTGAAGACACAGAATACATTTTTTTTTTAAAAGATTCCCTTTCTACCTGCTTTGTTGATGCTTAACTGGATGTAATAGACAAAACATGTGATTTAGTACATACAGATAAAAATATGAATAACTGACCAAAAAGAAAAGACAAAGATAAGGCACACAGAATATATGCATGCAAAAATAATGACATTCCCCTTTTTTTCAACAGATGGCAGTATGGCTACATTTAAAATGGTGCACCAGGCACCAGCAATAGTGTACATATACCCTCAGTTCAGAATGTAGACAGGCTGGCCAGACAGCCTCAAGAGTATTTTTATTTATTTATTTAATATGTTCCCTCAAAATATTCACAACACAGTGATTCCTTAAATAGATTGAAAGAATATGGATGGAAGAAAATGAGCAGTAAAATTAGATAAAAATGGAATAACAAAGAGATTTTGGGATTTTGTAATACCTACACAAGTGTTTTTCTATGATAATATAGTCATAAATAGTAGAAACTCCAGTACAGCAGGAAAGTGTAAATAAAAATATAAGAAGAGAAAAAAAATCTAGTTTGGATGTATTTCTTTTTCATTTTTTCCTCAAAAATAAATCATGATAATTTCATTTGAAATACAGCAAACCGTTCAACTAAGATCTTATTAAAATGTGCTGAACCCAAGATGACAAATAAAGCAAATATCAACATTTATGTCAGTAAATCCCTTCCAACTTGATAAATTTTGATAAGACGTAAATATTGTGTAGTTCATATCTTACTGAATAAACACATCTCAACTTTATTCTATACCCCTACATGCAGAGTGGATATTTCCTTAGATTATGGTTGTACAATATAAATAATAAATATAAACTAGAAGTCAACATGCTGACAAATTTAAAGAAAAGGAGTCTGCATAACATTCATCATGGTTTAAAGACAATGGCGTTTGAAAACGGACTGGCCTAGTTAAAAGTTATTACCTCAAAAAAATCTTTATTAAACTAGACCAAAACTAAGTGAAATACATACATTAAAGTCCTTCTTAGTCATCTATAATACTTCTTAAAAAATATTCTGATAAATCCATACAAGGTGGAAACTGTCCTGGCCTGCTGCACATGGAGTTAGTAATTATTTCAGACCAGTCACTGACTGCTGTGTTTAATATGAGCAACTTGTGGATTCACAGGAACACAGGTGCAGTTATTACAGAAATTGTCTCTAACAGCAGTTTTCTAAAATACACCAACTGCAGAAAAGAGCTACACAGAAGAGCTGCCAGGTGAAGCTGCTGCACTGTTAGCTATTTCTAACCTCCATATAAGCCTTGTGTTTGTCACAATGATCAGTCATGTTTGTACTATTTTTACATATTTACTGAGCTGACTGAACACTCTTACTTTCCTTTAGGTTTAAGTTATTACTGCAAAATTTGCTACCTTTAAAAGGGTAAAATGTTGACCAAGCAATAGACAACATTACTGTTTACATGTCAACACCTCACCATTTGTGGGTGTCGGTCCCTGCATTGTTCTGTCAATATTTGCCACACATGTAGATTTCACAGGAAACCTCTTCCAAACCCTCCCTATCTGTGTGTTTTTGTGTCTGTGTGTGCGTGTTAACCGTGTCTGCGCAGGCCCTGTCAGCCATGCCCTCTCGTCACTGTAGGGGGAAGAAACGCATCCGGGCAGCTCTGGATATAGTGGCTAGTTACCATAGTAATGGGATGGTCATACATCTCTCCTTTCTCAGACAGTGATGGGAGTGGACAGGACACGCCGCTATGCTTTTTATCTATGCATTTGGTATTCCGTTATTTCATCCCACAAATAAAAAGCCAAGCCATCCGCCTTTCCCTTTTCTGTATTCAAAGAGAGGGGTAAAATGGGAAGTAAACAGTTGGATATGGGGTAACATTTCACATATGAAACTACAAATAATTGCAGTGTTTTGACTAAGCGTTTGTGATTGCAATTGTAATAGTGCGAATGTCTGCAGTGGTTGGATCTTTTCAGATGCCTTCTTGATTTGTCTGAACCATTCACCCCTCCACTACTCATCAGCCATGACAGAGTGAGAAGCAAATAAGGAGGCTGTCATACACACACAGACACACCAGCGTAGCATGAGGTTTTCTCAAATAAAAAGTAATAAACATTCATCACAATGATGTAAAATACCACAAATTCTTCTGGACTGTACTGTACATAAAAAAATAAAAAATAAATTATATATATACATAAGGGGTGGACGATATATCAAAATTTAATCAGATGTACAACAATATCTGATATAATTTTGACCCATATCGATAAATTTGATATTTTAACAACATGACAATACAATGGGACTGACCAGTCAGTGCTATTTGTCCCTGTACTAATTAATTCATATTAAATATTTTTACAAAAAAAAAAGATTCCCAGCATGTACAGAACTGAGAGTGGCACGGTACGACCCCCATTTCAGTCTGATATTACATCGATAGCTATTAGAAATTGTGTACCATAGTGCTGGTATCGTCCATTTATCGTTATTGAGATGACCTGCTCAATACATCGTGATATTAATTTGAGGCCATATCGCTCAGCCCTATATAATGCAAATATATAAATAAAAATATAGTCAAATATACCTTTGCATATATATGCAAAGGGATTAACCATGTAGACCATGTCCATTCACCTGAGACCTCAGCTTCTAGGGGATCCCCAAGTCCAACAAAGATCCTGGCAGTAATAAATCTCCCTGCATCCACACACACACAATGTTCAAATGATGTGCACGCACATGTTTGTCTGTACACTGTGTGCGTGTAACATGAAAGAAAAAGAGGGACGATGGCTACAGCTATCCTGTCCCAACTTCCCATGGCTTGTTGACATGAACCAAGGCAGTCAGGCACCAATAATACATGAAGAGCTCTTCAAAGACAATTAGGATCAGTTGTCAGGACTGGGCCCATTAATGAGAGGGAGTGTGGCAGGGGCCGAGGCAGAGGCACAGTGCAGGCGAATGCGACTGCCTGAGAGGCGATGCACTCTGACAGATCCAGTCCTTCCCCTGTCCTCGCCTGGTACAAGCTGATACCAGCCTGCGCACACGTGGTGCTGCTGCAGCAGCGGCAGCAGCGCAGGATACTGTAGCAAATGACGCTATGGCTTCTGAAAATGACTACCGCCATGGCTGGTCAGCCTCCACGCCATCACAGCAGGGGAGAAAGGGGGGGGGGGACAATGGCCTGAGAGGATTGGGTAAGAAGCAACATAATTACCCTTGCTGCTGTCTACCACTTCCCATAAAACTGCCCCCTCATCAGATTAAAAAGGTGGTGTGATTTGACCTCGCGCATGTATGTGTCCACGTTTAGAGGTGCAACTTCCCATCCCCCGTCCAGTAGCTCACGCACTGTCCCGAGACCAAGCGATGACCATGTGTCAGAGCAGATATATTTCTTCCCATGTGGAGCTAAGGCAGGAGGGGGAAGGAGGTTCTGCCATCTTACATACATTACATATTGTTGGTACACAAGAAACAATTCTAACAAAAGTCATCAGCATATAGTCAACTATACATACTACAATGTACTTTGAGGTAAGATGTGTAGACTCAGGTACCTGCTTTATTCACATTCAGCTATAAATTGAATGTCTATTGAACGATTCTTTAGCAACTAAACTAGTTCACCTTATCACAAAGAGCACACAGGTATATACAGTGTGTGTGTGTGCCCATATGTATCCCTATGAGACTTGGCCTCAGGGTGTACGGCGGAAACACCTTCATGGTCGGGTCTTCCTGGGTTTGATCAGTGTGTTCCCCTTGCGTCCAAATTCATGTGAAAACGCTTGACCCCGTTGTCTCGAAAGGAGCCGACAGAGACGAACTCAGGTGATGCTCAGAGATAGGAGCTGAATCAATTCTCTTCGGGGAAAAGGCTCTGAGGTGAAGCCTGACTGTCAGTCAAAAGCTCGCCAACTCTCCCCAGACAAAAGGTTCAACTCGCTGCACACAAGTCAAGCATTGTGGAAAAGAAACAATAAGCCTATTCTGCTTTTGCCCTCTATGAAATGAAACGGAAAAACAAATCTGTGTTAACATCCTCCGCTGCAACGGAAAGCAAGTAACTACATGTGCTGAAAAACACCACGACTTTGAGTTGCCTTCAATCTCACAATTGCTCAAACTGCTGAGCCTTCAAGACCTCATTTTTCATCGACTCAATTACTCGACAACTGCTCCCCCCTCCGGCCCCACCCCTTCCTCACTACCTCATCTCCCCTCCTGCTTAGTTGGAAGTGATCATTTGTTCTTTTATTAAAGTTGATAACATCCCTTGGATTGTCTGAGTGTGCATGCTTGAGAGCCGCCCCTACTGTTCTAGCCTCCAGCATTTTATATTATTGGTGCATTATTTCACGCATGCCCTCCTCTTTTATCAAGCGCTTTTGAAGTAATGTTAATAGACTAGAAAAATTTAGACATTTATGAAGTATGGGCCATGTTTATGAAAAAATCCATAAAGTATGACAGGGGAGAGGTGAGATAAAAGCAAGGTTTTAATAGATTAGGGCAAACAGGGGAGAGGCGTCAGATCCTGACAGGTTCCTCCTCTGAGATCCCTCATATTTTATGGGATTAATTTTGTTGTATTAGAAATGAAGTTAAATGTTCTAATTAATCTGTCTGTGCTGCATGAATACCTCCCTGAACACAGATGCATGCACACACACTGTTTTTAAGCTAATTACTCTTCTGTTGTAATTGAGGTAGATGTAGTCTCTAGATGTGTGCTGAGGAAGTTTGAGGAGGTGGGAGGGGTGCATTTGTTGTGGTGGTGGTGGTGAAGTGAGGGTTGCTGGATTTTGCACGATGGCTGTTTTAAAGCAATGAAACATTGTCAGTAAGAACAAATCTTTTTTTTTTTTGCTTAGTTTTCTAAATTGGAGTAATTGGTATATATCAGCATGCTTCCCTTAAAAGACAGATGGAAAATGATTGTCACTGGGAAGCTGAATTTAGCTTCAGAACATCAAAATTTAATGATTTAATGCTATTTTAATGCTTTCTCCCACTTTCCATAGATAGCCGTATTAGAAAACAAACTTTTAAAACATTTGTTAACATACTTTAAAGTATATGTTTCTTGATAATAGTAAATCAAGAGAAAAAACTGAACAAAACAAAAACACTATTTGGTCCAATAAGAGGAGGCTAACCACCCTTTGACTTAACCTGACCTCTCAACTCCCCATGAACGGGGCCAGACAAAGTTCAACCCATTGTTTTTACATATTTAGGCTCCTGTAAGGAGATTATTCAAATTCAACCACCCGCCTTCCCTTTGATGTTAATAGGCAGCGTCAGATCCACTTCCCTCCTAATGCCTCACAGTCCACTTTGACAATTTTCAAAATCCAATGCAAATCCTATCGCAGGCTTGTGCAAGACAATCTCCCACAATATTGACTGTCACTCACAATTAGGGGACGGAGGCAAGGGGCTGGTGCTCAGCGGCAACCTGAGGTTGGATGGTGCAGTCGGCTCCCTAAACACACCCAACAGAATCTGATCAGTGAGTATAATTTCCCAGTAAATATCCCAGGGGTGAGCCACTTACCTTAGCAGGAAAGAAGAGATGTTTAACAATCATTTAGTTGATAGTCCTTATATTCAGACCTGCTTTGGCTATTGTATTTGACTCTATAAATGCACCTAGAAAGGAAATGTGACCAAATAAGCAGCATTAACTTAAACAGACGTGGGGGAAAGAAACCCTGTAGTTTGAGACCCCCTGTTGCCTGGTCTGACATTTGTAGATGACAGACTTATTTTATTTATAATACTCATTGGCATGCTTTTTTGTCAAAATGTGAAATACTGATTACTAAAAAAACTAAAGAAAAATAGACCCATGCTCTTTTTCCTGCTATTATGCTAATATGACAGAATAGTTATTGACAGAAAAAGCAGCAATAATATAAGCTTCCGTTAAAAGCATGCTATTATTTGTTTTTTACTGTAATGGTGAGATTTGTCTTCATAGTTTGCAGCAGAGTGGATCTTTGAAAACACATTTTGTTTCTTCAGTAAATTGACTGGTGTAATAAAAGACTAATATCACTAATAATTTAAATGAGATTATGCAAATGTTGGATAAAACAAACAGATATCTCACAAATGTGACAACAAAACAAACAATTAGTGGCAAGACCCACACTCACAACTAACTTGATTGAATTATAAAACAATATATGATATGGGGTGGCCTCTAAACATGTGTCAGTCAGGTGCACAACAAAACGAAGCAGTGTAAAAACAAAGCATAAATTAAATGACAGTTTTCTACTCTTTAGCTTGGGGCTTTAAACTAAACTGAGGCTCTATTATATATCAACATTCAATACACCAAGAGCCCCCCAGCTTTGACATTATAAAGGTTAACTAATTCTTTAAATCAAGGGAGATCTGAATCTGTCAGCTTGCCAGGCCAAGCCGACATTCAGTCAGCTTGCCATTTCCAAGAGCTGACGAGGGGAGACATGACAAGCCAAGCAGACAGATGAATAGATGGATGGAGTTTGAAAGTCCAGCATCCATCACATGCCAGTTTGTAACCCACTTCCCCTATACCTCCACCAGTAGCCGCCCTCTATAAGGAGATACACTCTAATGAAATTCTGGAGGGTCAGTTCTGTCACCAGCCATGTGCTGTCGCTCAAACCAACCAACACAAGAATAAACTGGTTCCAATATAGCCGGAGAATAAACATGGATGTGTGTTATGACCCTAATTGACCAAACTTCATTAAAGTGGTGAGCTAGCAGCTAAACTCTGTCTGACGGATAAATGATAAAGCAGTTCATCAGAGCTGTTCCATAAAGATAAATGAGATTTAATAAACTATAATTTATAAGTAAACAGTCAGAACGACCCTCTGCCACACACAGATGACTGCATCTTCAAGATTGCAGATTCATCCTTAAATTTATCCAGAACTAAGCTATTATTTATTACTTCCACAGAAACAAATGTGGACAGTTCTTGTGTTATTTGGTCTCAGACAACAATTTTTCTCTCTTTGAGGTTGCCAGAGCTCTGTCGCTATGGTGTCACACGGCAACAATCACCAAGGAAAATTGTCATTTAGGAGACGATGTGGTAGTGGTGAGAGATGGGGAATGGCTGCATGCTTGCTCACAGCAAGGGGGTAATTGTATCAATATGTAAAACTCTCTAGCTGCACCGAAGACTTGTTAATACATTTTTGATCAAATTAAGTCATTGTAGCGTGGAGGAGGACTAGACACGTCGAGAGAGCACACGCAGGGGTCGTATAAAGTTCCATGCACGGCTCTGAGCAAGCAAACTGCTCTCCATGTTTTCTCAAATTGCTATGAATATGAATGGTAATTAGAGGAATGAGAGATTACACTGTTTTCCAAAGGCAATAGCGCATGCACACAGCTGACTTCAATTTCATGTCTCAATGAGGCTTCTTTGAGGAAATCAAACACTGCCGGCATGGTGCAAGCAAACCTGACTCTGTAGGATGCATCTGAGGAATCCAAACTGAACTTCAGTGACACACTGCTGAGATATGCCGTCAAGCTCTGAGCGAATGGTTAAGCCACACATGTTCTCACTCATAGGCGGATTTGGCTGCAGGATCAAGGACAGTGTGGAGGAGATGGACACTATCCTTGTTGACAGTACCTTGACAAGTGTAATCCTATATAATACACACTGGGTAAACACAACACCAAGCCAACCGTGCAACCACGGCCCACACTTCCTCTGCTCTTCCTTTGAATTCGACATTCTTTTTGGGTTTGAAACAATATGAAAGATGTTCGACACGCAGCTTTACAAAAAAGTGCAACAGTAGATACATACTACCCGCTATGAAAGGGAGACATATTTACATGTATACACAAAAGCATCTCATATGTTTCTATACACATTCATCCATACTTAAGAGACGTCTGTCAGAGATAAAAAGGAGACAGTCAAGCGATACATTTAAGCTCAAACACCTTAAATGCCTGTAAAAGAAAAGTCTAAAAAAGCATTCTAAAAAGCACAAGCAAGCTTAATCATTCATCAGATTAAGCCTTAGTCCTTCAACAAGCTAACCCTCTAAAAGTCACATGCGTGTTACTTGTTTTTGACTCACTTCACTGAATAAAAATGTAACTTGTATCAATGCTCTTAATTTGCTATTAAACAAAGAATAACAAGACGGATTTGTTTGAAGAGAAATTAATAAAAATAAAACAAGCCCCATTAGAATTATTCTCAGACACGGGACTAATGCTAAAATGATCAAATGAATAACTTATCTACTCAATGAATGGATAATCAACGTGTAGAAGTAAATATGTAACCCTGATCAAAAAAAGACATTGTGTAAATTGTAGGTATAACCAGAATTTGACCATTTGCAGTTCTTATCAACGACTTATATCACAAAACACTCCCAAAGGTCTCTAAGTTTTATTCATTTCTATCTTTTCATACAAACATAATTAAATATTATAGATAGGAAGTAAAATAATAAAGAAGTCTAAATCTAACCAACTCCTCTCTGTTCTCTAAACAATAAATAAACACTACACATTAACTCTGAATTAAAAAAGGCTACAGTACCTCTACTTGGACTTTGGAAGCTACTTTCTGTAAACTGCATGTTAAACATGTTTATAAGGATGAAACAGAGGAAAAGTTAGAAACATTGGGGGGTCTAGTTAGCTTTGACTTCCAGCTGTTCATTAGCAGAATAGCTGCTGATTAAAATGTAAATACTGGACCAATTGCACACTGACAACTAAAAGGCAATGACAATCATACTGAGTGGGTTAGGTTTGAATAGCAAACCCTTAAAAAAAGATGTTTTGTTTTTTTCTTGCCTGTATAATGGAACGTTGAGTTAACACTGCTGAACGCTTTGTTCTGTAAGTCCAAACCAAACCAATGTACTAGACTAACTTTAGCGTAAAAGCTGTTGGCTTTCCTAGCAGGTGGTGAAATATTTTGGATCCATTTCCTCTTTCTACTGCAACATGTTCACGTCATGCTCTACAGGCTAGTGAGCAAACACCTTAGCTTTTTTTTTTTCAAAAACCAAAAGAAAATCTGAAAAGGATTACTCTTGGTAATCTGTTTGTTTGGAGGGAATAACTCTTCCTCTGCAATACTGTCTCATTGAGGCACGCCTCTTCTGCAACTTGCACGCTACAATGTAACCTTTGTTTTTGTTCCGTGTGGAAGTTGCAATGATCTGCCAGATTATGATTCAGACATAATAGACATAATGGAAAGTGATGATTCTGAGTGATCATTACAATTAAATAATTGAAGCACTTAATAATGTGATTAATTCTGGAATCAAGCAATCGCGACATCCCTAGCAGGAGCATGCCTAAAAAAGTTGGGACATAGCAGCAATGCTTATTACTGGATGGAGTCTCTACTTTTTTTTGCAGCATGCAACATCTCTAATTTCCAAAACAATCCCCAATTTTAAATACTGTATGCTTGACAAATTTCTCTTAAGTAACCTTTAACCAAAGGTAGTAGTGTTTCTGGATCATATTTGACTTTCTTGCATACAGGTTATAGAGCTTTATCCTGCATCTGTGGATGGCAAAGCATTGTGTGTTCGCAGTCAACAGATTGCAGGCAATGTTCCTGGGTCCACACAGTGATTTCCATGATAGATCTATGCCTGATCTTAATGCAGTGCAACTTGAGAGCCTGAAGATATTAGGAATCAGATGCCATGTACTATTGCTGAGGATAAAAATATTTAAAGTATTTGCAATTCTACATTGAGGATTCGATTTTTCTGAAATTACTCCAGTTTGCAGAGATTTTTGTTTCTTTTTCAGATGGCTGAACCTCTGCTTAGTTCTACTTCTGAGAGACTCTGCTTCTCTAAGGTGCTCTTTTTATCAATTTATCATATATATCCCATCTTTCAAAATGTGATTTTTACAAAATAAATTTAATCTATTTGGTTCTAATGGCTGCTGACAAACAAATATAAAACCTGGGGACAGTGGCAAAGTTACTTAGAAATTTACTTTCTTATGAAGCTGCCACCAAATTTTATCTGTCAACGCCGCTGTCCACTCACATCCTTGTTTCCCTGTTCGAGGTTTTTCACCCTTACCCTGAGGGCCTGGCTGTACGGTCCGATGTTGGCTGGGGCCCAGTGGGACAGGCTTTGGACATGCAAGGCTTCTTTCTGGTGGAAGCAGCCTTCCTCCAGGGGCTCAGACCAGTCATGAAGTAGACAGTCCATCTGCAGTAGCTGACCAGCAGTAAGACATGCCTGGACACATACTCTATATGAATAAGGGAAGAAATGTGGAATGAATGTTGTAAATAAAATAAAAAAAACTCAAACAGAATATAAATGAACAGGCATTTTTAAACAATATGAAAGAATAACAGGTGTACAAGTTGGTGCCTTTACCTGGCTGGGGGGTTTATGTCAAAGTGTTTCTTATAGACTGCATTGAGTAATGCAAAGTCCTCCATGTTCCTTACATACAAGTGAACCAAGATGATGTTCTTCATTTTCCAAGCCCTGCGATCCAACTCATCTATAGACAGGTAGAACTTTTCAAATGACAATACCAACAAACAACTTTAATATCATTATCTAATCTGATTGCTACTGAACAAATTGCAAGTCTAAAGGACTTGAATGGTTTTATCTTTTTGTTTAAAAAGTGGAAAATAGAGAACTTCTGTATAACATTTAAAGCTATTGTTCTAAAAAAGCAATAATGACCCCTCCCTCCCCCTCTGTAAACAACCATCTAACACAGAATGTGTGCATGTTCTAAGATTTAGATGCAAACACAGGCACAAGGGCTCAAAGCAAAGTCTATCCCCCCTACAATCATCTGAAAGAGCTTCAAGTTTGTTTTTCCTTTGCCAACACTAGCATCTCAGACTACTTCGCCCTCATACAAAGAGGTTGTTCATTAAATATTAACTTGTTTAATATAGTCTCTGCACTGTGAAGGCTGTTCAGCCAAGCACCACCATAAACATTAAATATGCTTTTCATCTTGTGCTCTTCTATCTCCATCAAAAGAGAAAAAAGACTGATATACTGTAAAAGTGTGCACTTTTAAACTTCTGCAGGGCAAAAACAATAACCCACCCAAAATGCCTACGCTGTGTGTGCATGCGTGTGTGTTTGTATTTGAAAAAGCTTGGCTTTGGGTTAATTTGAAAAGCCTGCCCTTGTTTGGTGGCCAGCTCTCTATGCAATTTTTTTTGATGGACAGTCTTTTGACACACAGGATTTGCCTGCTGAGCTGACAGGCATTTCTGAGTCTCGAATAAGTTTTCAAGCTCTACTGTCTATCCCAGTGAGTGTCTAGCTAACACAGCAAAGAGAAAGAAAGATGCCCATGAGACAGACAAGTCTGACCTAAGTGGGTTCCACTATTATCATATAGGGATAAAAATGGAGTCCAAAGCTGCTTAGAAACCACTGGGCAAAATAACCACGTTTTATCACCTTTTGATTATCAGGGGGAATTTTTATTTTAGTAAACCTTACTTCCATATTGTAAATTTGTCTGTAAAATTATTCAAACCCTTCTGTTAAAGATGGAAAAAACAGCAGTCAATGGAAAAAGCTGAAACTCACAAAAGTTATATCTGAAAAAATTATGAAAATCATGACATTGATTTTGAAATGTGTCTCAATATAATAATAAAAAAAGATATGAAATTAATACATGTTACATCACTCTTAAGCTAATACTTTTTTAAGCAATCTTTTGAAGCCTGAAATGCAATCATGTGTCTTCCGTTATTCTCAATCAGACCTCTACACCTGTTGGCAGGTATTTAGGCCAACTGCTCATCAGCACAGTGCTCCTATTTGTCCAGGGCCCTATTGTTTGTTTGTTTGTTTTATACATGCCTTATTTCATTTAAAGTACCATCTGAAAAATTATATTCATTATTACCTTTTTCTGATTCCAATTATGTGAATTACCATCAACAATTTTGACTTTTCTTTAATGGAAGGTTATAAATAATTTTGCAGGTACATGCAGCTTGAGTAAAGACTAATTCTCTGTGCAGAGCTAAGGGACCAAGAGCTTATGACACAATAAATAGATTTAAAAAAAACAGAATAAGAACATGAGAAAAAAAAAACAAGAAAATCTGTGGCTCAGCCATCGGGAGATGAAAGCTTTGCAGTTTTGACTGCACACTGTGTTATTGCACATGTCGATTATATTGCACTTAAGTCCACTACATTCAACCTGGAGCTGTGAGACTACTGCATAAGAAATTGATCACTTATGTGGTTTTAGCCATCGGTCTGACTGTGGCAGGTAAGAAGCTGCTTTGGAGATGTGGCTGGCATGTGATTTAACTGTCTGCTCTTTTTTTTCTCAGGTCTGAGTAAAGAGTGAGCTGAATAATGAGTGTGTTTGATTATGCTGCATGCTCTTTTCTTGCATTGTTTGGGATAAAGGTGGTCCATGGGAGGAAGCTCAGTCTTGATGATCCTCTCTGCAGTCTTAATTATAAGATCGGCCAAATAAAACTTTACCAGATACCCCTGTGTAATTATATAAGATATCTAAAAGCTCAAAGGTTTTACCCTCTTTCTGAAAGCTTTATTCTTTAAACACGTTTCCTTACTTTGCAGCTGCGTGAACGCTGCCATTGTCTGGTTCTCAATCTCAGGTTCTTGACTCTGAAGTCCATTGATGCCACAGATCCACTGATAGCCTCTGGAGCTTCTTGGGGAGCAGGATGGTGGGATATCTTAAGAAAAAAAAAGTTAGGATTTACAAAACACTTGAAGTAGCACCAGAAATCTTTGTAAATTTTTTTTTTTTTTAAACTTGATTTCAACCATAGGCTGATTCAGAGTAAATGTATGCTAAGTATATAGTTTATGTCAGCACAGAAATGTATTCAGAGATAGCCTAAAATGTCAAAGACTCAATCAAAAATACTAGCATCATGATTCTGGCCGCATATGACACAGATTCAGGCAGCATACGCCACAAAAAGATATCATTTGACACACACAGACATAAATACACACTCATGCATGCATATCAGCATGCAAGTGCCTCACAACAAATGAGTCTCACCGTGGCCCTGCTGACAACTAAGGTCACAGTTTGATGTAAATCTGTGCTGGTTGTCTTCGACTTGATCAGCATATTCCACCTCCTCAGTCATCTTGTCAATGGCGCTCTGGCAAGGACAACTACCATGGGGTAAAGCTCTCGCCACCATATCCTGCAATAAAGCACCACAGGGAATACATCAGGCCAAATGCCCACAAAGAGTGCAGAGCCTTTCGCTAAGAAAGACAAAATGCTGTATAATTAGCCAACCTTTTCAAATACCCCACCAAGAAGGCAGTGTGTGCGTGTGTGTGTGTGTGTGTGTGTGTGTGCGCTTGTGTGAGTGTGTCAGTCTTACATGACAAGGACCCAGACACACATAACTTCAAGGTGAATGAATATGAAACAACATGCTAACATATTCGTGGTTCGGGCAAATAGGGAGTGGTGTTTTCTGATACTGTAGATTCAATCATGCAGGCTGTCAATCAAAGCTCATGACTAGATGGGTGAGACATATTTTGGATTTCACCAGCATTTTCTTTTCACGTGTTTACTTACAGTTTGCCTCTGCTCTCTGCTACTGCTTTAACTAACAAATCATTACCATTCTCTAAGGCAAACATATTACCTGCCAAATCTTGCGGTGCCGTCATGCATATAAATACATATTTCATATTTCCTCAAAACACCCCTCACGCTGTCTGACACTCATTCACCCCCCCCCCCTCGTCTGCTGTCAGCCACATTACGCCATATGATAATCAAATTAATTATACTTCAGCCCCTCTCTCCTGGCCGGCATGAAAAATAGCTTGACTAGCATTAACGGAGGGCAAATGATGGTGGTCCATCCCCACCCCCTGAGCCTGGTGCAGTTTCCTCTAGTGTTGGTGTCACCGCGGATCTGTCACCCTGACGAGAAAAGCTTCAGAAGGCTGAATCAGGGCAGGTTCTCCCCTGGTTGCCCCCCTCCTCCCTTTACTTCTTCCTCCCTCCCATCCCTTGCTCTTGCAGGCTCGGTTCTCCCTGCTCTTTCTGCAGCAACCTAGGGGGGGCTAGAGGGATATGAGTGTGTGTGTGTGTGTGTGTGTGTGTGTGTGTGTGTGTTTGTGTGATGGGGGTGGGAGCAGAAAAAATATATAGCTGTAGGGAGTGAGGCTGCAGGGTCACAGAGCTTGTAAGATGGGGGTATGTTTTCTGTCCATAACAGCCCCATCCCCCATCTAAGATGAACATATACAGTAAATACATAAGGAAGGCTTTCTGCGCACAAACACAAATTACATGCATGATATTGCGTGATGTGCAAAAAAAGCATGTGCAAATCACGCTCTGACCAAAAGACATGCTGATCCCTGCTGATGTAACCCCTGCCACCCCCACCCATTGCCCAACTTTCAGCAACAAATACATGAAGCACTTACTGTCAGCAGGGACACTGATCACCTGGTATGACACTTACCAAACCAAACTATGTAAACTTGAGTAATTAAAAGCAAGCTTAAAAAAGTTCACTTTATTTATGCAAGCTTTCTTATAATAATTCTTGCAAGGAAAGTAAAATGTTTGCCAGGCTTCTGGTCTGTGAGGCCCGATTCAGCTTCCAATTTACCAAAAGCCAATTCCCACTCCTTCCCTGCAACCCCTGTTTGTGTCTGCTTAGCCAGCTACCTGAATGCAAAATGCCTTAATGTGAGCAGACATGTTTATTAAGCTGGGCCTAGTTTCAGGCTGCAGCGAATATTGCAGACGTCAAAGTAGGCCATGTGGGGCTAGAGGAGCAAGAGCGAGGGATGAAGGGAAAGACCGAGAGCAAGACTGTGTGAGAGAGAGTTCGAAAGGCCCTCTGGAGGTCGATCTGAACCCTTCCCTGAAGTGCTGTGTTTCTCCTCCACAAAGTTATCAGACGCCGAAGGGTTTTGTTCTTGTATTTATTTTGCCTTGAGAAAAGTTTTAAAGTAATCAACCCCAAAGCAGCTCAAACTTTTGCTTGTAAAATTATGGATGTAGAATTGAAGAGCATTGATCTTATTTGTGAACCAAGTTATACCCATGGAAGTTCAACTCACATTATTCTCCGTGTGCATTTTGGTGAAGCGCAGGTAGCCAACTGGAGCAAATGCATCTGCTGAGTGGATCACTGTCTCCGCTGCATCACTGCACAAATGCACAAAAAACTTCCAGAAATTCTTGGAAAAATAACTTTCCCGGCATGCTGCTGCCACATCATGAAAAGAAGCTCGGCTAAGTAATTCAGTTTTACTCACATGACTATCTTCTTTCTGAAGAGGGGACAATCAAGTGTGAATGTCTCATATTCGCCTCCTTCTCCACAGATATGGACTCCATACTTCTGGGAGAGCTATTGAGCAAAACAAAACACTTAATTTGAATAACATGTCATATTACACAAAAATGTACACAAAATTTTAAAGAAAAAAGAAAGTCACAACAATGAGATGGACACAATCCTTAACATGTCATCCACTTGTGTGAGGCTGAATGTTTTAAAACTTCAAATTCTGTATTTTGACCATCTTTTTTGCCTTTGTTTCACAGCAACATTGCTTGAAAAAAAGTTTTTAATTACTATAGAAGTGGCAATTCATACACAAAGGCGGCGCAAGTCATCCTTATCAACCGTTCACAATGTTACTAAAGTTGGATTTGGGTGGGTAGTTGGTTGCAATTTCCAATTTGTGCCAGTGGGTCTCACCACAACCTACATACTCAATCTTGACAGTTTTAGAGAAAAATATCCAAAACAACTTCTACACAATGGTCAAATGATCAATTGTGCAAGGATGTGACTTACACCAGAGAGCAAACAAAAAACAGATCCTAACAGGAATGAATAAACTTATGGATGAGAAAATACTTTCAACAGTTTGACAACGAGAAGCAACTTTGAACAATATAATCCTGTGAACATTTTATTAGTTGACACTCGCTACGCCGGGTATCTACCAGTCTCTGACCTGTTTCAAATAGGACTCCATGTCGGCCAGGGATTTTCCTAAGTGCTTCTCTGGATCCAGGCCTGGCAACCGTGTGGAAAACACATGCGTATGTACACAAAGGAATGCAAACAGACAGAAACACACAAACAAACACCATTGCACACAGACAAATGTATAGAGAAAAGAGAGAAAAAGAGAGAGAGAAAGATCTGATCAGGAACAGAGAACAGTGATTAAAGATGACAGCCAGGGAGGTTTACGGGCAGTCACACAAACACACATGTAAACCTGCACCCTGGATCTATTTATTTGACTTTGCAAGTAGTGTACACAGATCTCTCTGGGTAAGGGCAACAATTTTCAGTTGCTGGCCACAGCCCACCCCCCCTCACACACCCATTGCCAGCTAACCCCTCCTTCTCCTCTTGCACATCTAGTTCCCTTTGAGAACATAAACTCTGGAAAGAAATCTTGTTTATTTGCCTTTTTCCTCCCTTTCCCCTGAAATGGGCCATGGAAGTGACTCACAGGCATGGAGGAGAAAAGAAGAAGGGAAAGCGAAGTTGGTGTGGAGTTTTGTATGCAAGCCCAGTGGTGACACACTCCTAAAATACAGCCTGGCTGGTCCTCACGCCCCAGACGAAAAAAAACAAAACAAGTAAAGTCAACCATACAAGTACCTGACTAGAAAGAAAACAACAACATGCAAGCCCTTTTAATTGGAAACCTAAGTCAATACTCCCTCAAATAAATTGATTATTGTGCAAATATTAGAACAAACAAAAGGGGAAAATCAGCCTTTATTTCATGAAATTTGTAAAGCACTAGTGAGACGTACTCTTTGTAACACAAGTTCTAATCATGTCTTCTAGATGCTTGTGCCACCATACTAACCTCCAGCTCACCCTGTGGCTCCTTTCACAGAGAAAGTGCAGCCTACAACTTCCTACTGCACATTCTTCACCATTCAGATGAAAAAAAAAAAAAAACTAACCCCGAGTACCAGGTGGTTTCTACAGAGAATTGAACAATAAAAACATAACAGGACATGAATGTAAAATGATAAATTTGAGGAAATTCCAATCCACGCAGTTATTTGCTCCAATCACCATGTTTGGCATGAAACAACAGATTGTTATCTTAAAATATGAGAGCAGAGCTTCTGTAACCAAACAAGTGCATCTAGATGGTCATGGATGATGGCTAGCTTTAATTTTTCCACGTTTTCCATGTGCTTTTGTTCATTAAGTGACTGACATAATCATTAACTAGCAACTGATGACCTATACGGAGTGATGTGGAGTTGTGACAGTGATGTCATCACATTAAAAAAAAGTAACTCAATTTGCCTAATAATTTCGCTGAAAATCCAATATAGCTCCTTTATTCCTAGACATCACGTGGCCCAGTTCATCCGCATGTTCATGTGTTTAATTAGAGGGACAAAGTTAATCCTAATGTGAGAATCTCTCTTCTCTCATGGCCTGACAACCTCAAAGGTTAATGTGTCATCTAAGGGCCCCATGGGGAGCAATGGATGGGAGACGAGAGGGAATGGAGAGAAGATATGAGGGAGGGATGTCGCGTAGCACCCCGGGTTCATCTTAATCCCAGCTGTGTCTATCCTCCGGGCTCTTGTGGTCCGGCGCTACGGGGGAGAGACGGAGGGCCGTACAAGTGGGAGGTAGGGTGAGAAGGAGGGTAGACAGGGTGTGGAGAGAAAGAATGAGCAGGCCCTTATTGTCTTCCCAGGGGATCCGTGGTCTTAATTAGTGTGAGAATATCTAATCTCAACATCCTCTCATCTTAACCCTGCCACAAAGGTAATAAGGAGGATAAAAAAAGCATTAAAATTCAATCCAATTTAAATATCCTCTTTAATTAGTCATGCCTTTTAACAAATTTTAATAATTGGCTCCAAATTGCTGAGGGGATGCAGCGTTTTTTAATATCTTCATTAACTTCCCAGCTCTTAAATAATATACAACACTTGATTTGATATTTACAAGGAGGGAAGAGGACGATGGAAACCTAGGACGACGGGAGTGAGTGATAAAACGTAGCAAAGATAGCATTAGCATGGAACTATTCCTCCTAAGACCACTTAGCACTTGTTTGAGTGTTTTCCTAATTGACGTTCCTGACTGAATTAAGGTTAGTCAAACCATTTGGACATGAAGCTAGGTGGGATGAGCATGCATGTGTAGAACTCGTGCTTTGCAAACTCCTAAAGTAGCCACTGGTGCGAGCCTTTGGCGATCTAAAACCACTCATTTACATGATCTTCACATCTCTGTCTCCTCTGAACCTGTTTTACAACTTGACCTAAACCCAATTACCTAACCTCATTATGCCACATTAAACCCAAATAAGCCCACTAGAAGCTGCCATTAGTCTGCTGCCAGAGACAGCAAGACCACACTTTGGCGAGAGAGGAGCTTCCCTAGGAGAGACTGAGAGGAATGGTACTCCTTTAAGAGGGCTTTTTACCTCGTATTATCCTATAAAACTCCAATTAAATTCAGTGAACTTTAAAACCAGGGAGTCCAGTAATGAGAGAGAGTGTATTTTTTAGAAGCACTGTCAGCATTTAGTAGGTTAAAATTAAGGCAGAAGACAAGGATAACCATGAAACCTCGATAATCAAAGTAGGTTTTGTACTTTAGAAGGAAAAAGTGTAGAAATTGGTGAAATGAATGACATTTATCCTTTCTTTGAAAAGTTGACTTTGTTCCTACAACTCTCACGACCACGAGGACCTACCAACACTCCTTGTTCCATAGCCTGGTTCCGCCCACTAAATTTCGCGAGCTCCACATAGCCCGGTCAAGAGGGCTATTCTTGGATTTCCAATCTCCCAAAAAAGTGAGAGCCAATCAATTGTGAGCTTGTCCAAAGAGGCTTGCTGAATGCAGTGATGCAACAGACAGCAACGCTATCAACATTGCTAACATGGAGCACCAGCGAGCGTTTGACACAGCGGGAGATTCTGTTTTGAGCACATTAAACGGAAAGTTCTCTGTGAAATGTGAGCAACAAGTAGCCCTGGAGACATTTGTTGGAGGGAAAGACGTTTTTGCCTTGCTCCTGACCGGCTTCGGTAAGAGTCTGTTAGCCCCGCTGGCTACACACACGTCAGAGAAAAGAGTGCTGTTATTGGTTTAAGGTGTGACTGATTTAAGCTACGACCAATCACAAACAGCGACATTTGAAGGAGGCGGGTCAACCATCCCTTCTGAGAAACGGTTGTCCTCAAGCTCTTGGCCAGACCAGTGCTCGCATTGAAGTTGCGTTAGCCAGGCTACTTGTTCCAGGGACTATATAGTAACCTGAGGTTGTTGGCCAATAGAAGAGGGACCTTTACAGTATCAAGCATTTATGTTTAACAGAAAACACAAGTTTGTGACGATTCTCAGCCAACCAAATTATGCTAATCCTAAGTGCTTGCTTATGAGCAATTGGATTTGTCTTCCAGTTCCTCTGAGAACCAAGGCAAGAACAATAAAGGTCCACCAACTGGGAACAACAGTTACTGTACCAAAACAGAGAAAAAGCTGCGAAATTTCACCCAAACTTGAAATCTAAAACCGTTTAAGATAAATCTCAGGAAAAATGAAAAACTTTTTTTCACAATGTAACCTCATCCAACTGAAAATCTTATTCTCACTTCTATCCTTCTAAACGTCAAAGTTAATTATCTCCAAAGCTTTAATTGGCTCCTAGCCTTTCCCACCTCATAGAGTTTGACTTTTGTAAACCGACAGCACAGAGTTACCAATTTAATTGAAACTGCTTGTGATTTTGCTTACTGAGCCTAATGCCAAATTAGAAGCCGGGAGATTCTAGATACCGTCTGAGCTGAGCTGAGCTGAGCTGAGCAGAGCTGAGCGCAGTATCGCAGACATCCGCGGGTTGTCTTTAGATCTGACGTGCCAGCTGACAGCCTGGCTTTAATCCTTGCCTTCAGAGAGAAAAGGCAGAGAAAATTGGATTCATGATGTGAAACATTTTAGCCTTTAAATGGATGAAATAAGCATCTCCTCCTTTGTAGGTGAGATGCTGAGCTTTTAAACAATGCTCTACAAGACCTATGCCAAAACAATAGCTGTTCACTATTAACTGATCTTTGCAAGACAGACAGATGAACACTGAATGGATAGGGGGAAAAAAAGAGGAGGGGAAAAGACATTGCATGAAGGCTGGTAAGATTAAGGTTAAATGGGAAATTTGTCAAGCTATTATCTGAAATTGTGTGTATGAGTAGAGTGAAAGGATGCATGAGTTGTGGTGAGAAATCATTTTGGAAAAACCAAAAGAGATGAAAGTGAAGTGGCCAGAATGGTGACCTGCCCAGGGTGTAGCTGAATGAATGAATGAATGAATTTTTTATTACTGTGTTTGACTGTCACTTATCCTTCAAGTATAAACTGAAACAAAACGTGTGTCCTGCTCTTTAAGAGTCCAGGTGATCAGCAAAAGCAGGTTTTTGATGGATATTTTTCTTTGGGGAGCTCAAAGGCTATGTTCATGTGAAGGGTAAAAGATCTTGCGAACAGACCCGATTTCACACATGCAAATTATCTCTGGAGCTCCAGACCAATTAGCTGCTGAACCTGTGCCCTGATACACACCTGCACTAATCAATCAATTATCTTACATGAATATTTAATATTAGCTTTTAGAGTTGTCAATTAGCAGGGCTAACTCAAGAGATATGCCATTATGAAAAGACATTTCCCCAACTACAGGAGACCTTTTTCTTTAAAAACAAGCGTCTTCTGGCATTCATTAGCAGATAATTATGTAGCTGAACTCTTTTCTAATTATTATGATTTTACTTTTTCTTTTGTGGTTTTATGCTGCATTCAAACACGTGTTAAATTCACTCGATCATCTTGCATATGGATTGTCATCTTTTCACTTCACAAAGAAAGAAAAAAAGAAAGAGGAGTTCTCTTCCTGTCTTTGAGAGATTAATTAAGGAAAAATTACTTTTAAATTACTTCTCTTCATCGAGAACCCAACAACACCCATTCAGACGGCCACAGATCATCATAAGCTGTTGCAGTTGTCAGCTCAGATCCAGACTTAACCTTTGCCCTGTGAAAGTTGTTTTTTCTCCTCATGGGGTCTGCACCAGTAAATCCCTCCAAATCTCTTTCTCTTGCTCTCACACACAAACACACAAAAACACCAAAGCCCACCAGGAACGCCCCTCTGTCACCCAATCTCCCCTAAACAGTACACCTCGCTGCTCAGACCTGCTCCCGCCAAAGCTGCAATTATATGAGTGCAACCTAAATTGCCTCGGGCGCTCGTCCCCCTATTCAATTCTCTCATTTCTAATTACTACTGCCCTGGGACAGGTGAGAAGTCAGGCCTGATACGATCTGTTCTTTTTTACCTGTAGCCAAAACACACACGTACACATGCTCGTACAAACCTCTACAGTGTGGACACCGAGACACACACTTGGAAGCACCCGGGGTGATTTTCCTTTCTAATTATAATCTTTCAAAAAATGTTGAGAATTTGCTTTTAGACCAAGTTGTGTTTAGATTAGAAAGCCTTGTGGAAATAGCAGGGTTACAGGGTGATTGAGGTGTTCAATGAGGGGTGTTTTTGTTCCAGGACTATTTTTTCAAAGGGATAATTTGGCATTATGATTGATCCATTAATGTTGAATATTTATCTCACTTACTTGACTTACACACAACAACAGTAATCCCACGGAAAATAAAGCATCTTGAAAAACTGAATACTGAAATCATCCCGCCTCTGATGGGCATCTGACATGTTATATTATTTATTGCCTTAAAGTCCATCATAAGAGCCATTAAAAAATGAGAAATGGCTCCACTAGCTAAAGTACCAAAGATAAATGGCTTAGCAAGAGCATTCCATAGAGGTTATTTGAGCAGTGTTGAAAGATATGTAGAATATTCCACACACGCTACTCAGCTCTGCGGGTCATCAGTCAGCCATGGTCCCCTTTTCGACTGATTGCTTTCAAAGGTGACAACAAGCACTTAACAGCACGTAAACAGTGTCTATATGATGATCTATCTCCATGAGTAGTTTGAGAGTAAAAAGAACCATTTGTAGCCATAATCATCATTTATCACCGGCTCAGTCAAAGAGGATCCAGCTGCACTGTCAAGTAGATACAGGTAGGGTTCTTAACATCATGTACCCGAGAAAGGAAAAAAGAAAACTTTTTTTTTGGTCTCTCCTGTTATTCAGTAATCTGATATTCTTGTCCTCGGGCTCCAAAACAGGCAAGTCGAGAGTATGTGACACCACATTAACCTCTACGCTCAGCGCTGAAGCAGTTTGAAAATTCTAAATGAGAGATACCAGATTTTAATCTTCGCTTCACGGACCATGTAGTCGGAGCTATGCATAGGCAGAGAAAGCAGTGTTTCTCGCACACAATGGGAGATGCGTCGCTTATTGACAGGTTGCATTAATGTGCAGCGCGATCACCTGTGATTATTTCTCAACTGCCAACCCTCCCTCCACCCACCCTCTCAATTCCACAGCGCACTCCCATCACACCTCCTCCCTCTTTGCTTCTTATCTTTTCATATTGTTCTCTGCTTCAATACCTTTGCCGCTGGCGCAAGTCTTAACACCACTGCTAAACCGCAGATTAATGATTTGGGCATTACTCTGCTTGTCTCTCCTTTTCTCTCCAGTTACACCCTCTTTTCCCTATCTTTCACTTATCCATGTTCTTCTTTTCCACCTTGATGCCAAATGCAACCTAACCAATACGGCACCTAGAGAGCAAGTAAGAAGAGGTTAAAAAAGCTGACTGAAAGTGAGGGGACGTGCTCACCAGCTGGCTGGGCCAAACAAAAGAGATGAGAGACGAAAACTCACCAAAGGCGGCGACTTTGATGAGGATAGCATGTACGCCAGCTGATATCATCTCAGAGAGCAAAGACTCTTGTTCTCGGTGCCACAGGTAGGCCAACGGCTGCAAACCAAGTCGCAAACATCTGTGGAGCAGGTGAAAGGGATGCAAAGTGGGCATTACTGAATATTTGCCAACTTTAGAACAACTTCAAAGCCACCGGGTTGGGCGACTTCTCCATTTACAGGAATGCTGCCACCCTAGTAGAACCACAGCACATGTTCCCACCTGCAACCATGCCCAGTGGTTTCATTTGAGGAGAGGAGGCGCTGTCCAAAAATGTTAAAACGACTTTCAGTTGACTGACATCGGTATTTCTTAATGAAAGCTTTTGTGCTTTTGTTTCCTGTGAAAGGTTAGATCACGTCTTCAACAGTTTGTCAACTGGTTTTTATTGTATTACATTTTCCAGTCATTCATTCAGTTATTTTTCCTTAATCATATTGATGGTATTGTAACAATATTCACTTTGGGGGATTAATGATGTAACATTTCATTTAATACAGTTCTAAACAAAAGAGAAAATTGGGAGGAATAAAACAAGAGCAGGAACAATGGATGCAAATGGGCATCCACATCACATCGGAGTTACTGAGAAACAGAGCTGTGAGCGTCCCTAATGGGAAAGTCCATTTTTCATTTGAGCAAAATCACCTGATATTTATTTCATTCCTCTTCTTTAAATCATTGCTCCATAAAAACAAAACCACATCATTAAATCAAAGCTAGCCTAAATAAAATGGCATAAACAAAACAAAACATGTGTATATGTGCGTGTTTAAACAGAACTCAGCCCAAGTTTAGAACACACAGTGAGGTAAAGGCTACAGAGGA
This sequence comes from Craterocephalus amniculus, assembly GCA_036024015.1. Classification (NCBI taxonomy): domain Eukaryota; kingdom Metazoa; phylum Chordata; class Actinopteri; order Atheriniformes; family Atherinidae; genus Craterocephalus; species Craterocephalus amniculus. The sequence continues at coordinate 39,706 of JAVQJG010046972.1, forward strand.
TGCTCTCTTTTCCTTCACTGGACCACAGAATGTGCGTCATTTGAGTTCAGAGGCCCATTCGTGGTGTGAATATGTGCAATTAAGACTGAAAGTGTGCTCTAAATCTTGAACGTTTGACTTACACATTTTCCACACGGACTCTCTGGTAATCGGACAGAATGGCCCCTACAGACACCGCCTCAATATCGTCCTTTTCCTGAGGGGGAGAATACAGCAGAGGAAACCTAACAATGAAGATTTCTTGCCTTTTTCATCATAAAGTAGAGACAAGATGCATTGCATTGGTACAGGTTGATAAATGTTGCTCTTCCATATGTAAACACACACACACACACACACACACATTAGTGAAGAAGACAAAGAAAACAGATTCCTGACAACTGGTGCCTTTACACTGCGGTTGAATCAAGGCCTCTACGGTCCACCCCATATCCCCTGAAGGGTTGTGCACATGAGACTGTGTGCTTGTGTGACTGGAGGCGCAAGTGCTGCCAGAGGCACTTTCTGGAACTTATCAGCAGTCTAGAGTAAGCAGCAGATGAGTGTGTCTGACCACAGCTCCGATCGCCTACACACCGAGCTGAAAGATGAAGCCGCAGTGACAACTTCAAGTATCAACTGAACTTTGTGAATGTGAGTGGCATGTATCTTTAATACGCCCAACGGCTAATCTAATTGCTTTTCATATCATATTCATATTTCAAAAACAACGGGACAACGACACGCTCAAGAGATGCTGGCACAGCCTTGAGATGCATTCAATCTTCTTACATGAAAACAGGCTTGATGTGGAGTGACACGCACAAACAAACGCACACACGGGCGAACGAGAGCTCCGTGCTGACACACATAAATGCCTTCGCCCCCCCCTCCACCTCCTTTCTCCTTTCCCCTCCCTGAACTGCACACCTACCTGCAGATTCATTAGAACATTACATGGGCTGTAATTAGAATAAGAGGCAAGGGTAGAAGCAGTGGAGGGATGCACAAGTCTACAGTAAATTACCTTGTAGCCATTATCAATTTCCCTGGCTACTGGTCCTTAAGATAACCCCCCCGCCCCCTCCTTCTCCCTGTGGTCCCTTCCTGCAATTTTTCTCTGCCTGATAAACATGCTGATTAAAGCGAACAGCGTGTAAACCTTTGATACTTTCCTAAATGAAATCCATGCCCTGCCTGGGGCCTGATGGTGAGCTGCAACGCACTGTGCCTCACACGCAAACACACACACATATACACACAGCTCCATATAGACGAGCCAGCTAATCAGATAAAGGATGTGCTCTTTGGCAATATATTTGTGTGGTGTATAAAGCTAAACACATATAGACAAACACACAGTGAGAAATTAACTTTTTGACCCAAGTTAAACACCAAGAGGTCTTAAGAAGGGATTTTACTCAAATTCTAATATCTCTCCAATGACTGTCAGACTGGAATGTATATTACAACCAATTCCACTGCCCAGTGACAGTAATTAAGCTAGACTGATAACATTTCAACCCAGCACAGAGGGAAGGGGGCTGCAGGCAGTGTCATGTAATTCTAGGTAAGCCTCGAGGCCAGCACTCTATTCTAATACAATGATAACCTTTTCCCTAAATGCAACTGTCACTCCCTAAAGAGGCAAATTAGGAGCTAAGGAGTGGAATAAGGAAAGACAGAGAACGCGGAGAAGATTTACAAATGAGAGTGTTAAAGGAGTGTGCAACATCAACACCAATTTTGTGCCTTGGCTTTAAACTTGGCAGGACCTGACAGAATATCAAAGCATCAGCTCAACAACAAACAGCAGCTTCTTTGTGTTTTTCGTCTCTCTGTCTCCCTCTATCTCCTTTCTCCCTCTATCTCTCGGGAGGCAGGCTGTTGTAGGTACTTGGACCTGTGAGGTTCAACTCTGCCTTCTCTAATTAAATGGCTCCTCATTTTTCTGACTCTTATTACCTTACATCACAGAGCCTTATACCAACATAGGGCACTCACCAGGAATGATAACAAAAGACAAATTACTGACAGTTGTTCCATTTGCAGTTGAGACTCTTGTTTCTTGACCTTTTGAGAAATGTTTTGGGAAATATTTTGAATGTGACTAGTTCTTGTCACTATTAAATCCACCAACAGGAGACAAGCAGGACCGAGTGGTCAGCTAACGCCACTCTGCATGTGATGTTTCAAATTCTGAACCTCTGGGTGAACGATTGTGAAAAAGACATACACATGGATGGAATAAATATTATGTATTTATTATTATGTGTTATTATTACAAAATATTATTAATATTATTATTATTATTATTATTCTGACTTCATCCAGCCACAAAAAGAGGACATTTTGATTCATAGTGGCTGAAAATTGATTTAAAAAAAGCCTTATACTGAAAAAATGGGCAAACCAACAAGGTGGTTTGTGAAGACCTGCATAAAAAATAAGTCATATAAAAAACTTTATGAGTGTTAAAACGCTAAATGATGTTTTGGCTGCATGAGAGGTGACATTTGGCTAACATATTGATAATTCAAGGCCAGGTTTTTTTAATAGACCTGTGACCCTAAACACACTTTTCTTTCTATTAGAGTGGAGGCTAAAGATCTAAGGAAAAAGCCTGCTGCCCTAATTTCAGCTCACTTCACTTTTTTCAACATTGCATGACCCCTATTCATTAAAAAAGAGCTGTACCTGGTCTGGACATGAGACCCTACCTCACCTCATGCCTACAGAGGGACTAATTTTGGCATGCTCTTGTGCAAAAGTGCAAACCCCCAGCAGCGCCGTCAGATGCAGACTAAACAAAGGCATGGCCTGGATCCCCTTGTCCTCTCCAGCAGGCAGAGAAGCTATTAATGAGGATCTATGGCCCAGAGCAATGGAACTCCTCAGTCCCCCCAGCCATGTCCATCAGGGTACTTAGCCCCATGCAGTCATTAACTTCTGTTACTAATTGTCAAATTCATTAAACTAATCCTTCCCCCCTATCCGGATGTCTCCTGTGGAAATGGATGGAGAGGGCTGAGTTATTAAGATGTCAGCTGTGGAGAAGATTAAGGCCAGCAGACATGCTCCACAAAGAAACGATACAGCCATTAAACTCTATATCAAGGTAGCGTGCGTGATATACTTTGTAATTATATATACATTCATCTTTGTAAGGGAGTAAAAGACTGTTTCAAATGTATTCACAGTCACAGACATGCCTTTAGTCAAGAAATCTATTTGCCTTAAAGATACATTGACAGACGTCATAAAGAAAAGAATTCAACTTGAGAATGTGGCGAGCTCTCAGCTTCTAAAGGTACTTACCCGTGCCACATATTCACTCGGGGTAATGTTCAACAATCAAAGCCATTAACGGCAACCAAGGCAATTAGAAAGCCATAAAATATTTAAAATTCAATATTCATATTCATATGGAATACAGCTGAACCCTCATTAACTCTCTCTCAATGGCTGTCACAATGAGGCCTTAATTATACACCCTAACAATACAAAGCTCCAATTTGGAAAAATGGTGGGTTTCCCAAATGCCTGCTTCAGTCTGTTCGCACAACTAGGAGTTCTGAGCTGCCGGCTTGTAACGACTACAGAGACAAGGCCGTAAACATTCATTACAAAATCCTGTTTCCGTCACGTCCAAAGTTGTTGACACGTGCATTTGTATCACATCATCGCCTCCTGTTGTAGCCTGCTTGCACGGGATGGCAGGGAGGCGGGAAAGTGGACAAGGTGGAGAAATTAATTAAAGTGCTTTGAATGACAGTTTGCTCAAGGGCACTGGGGTGCAATCCCATACTCTCCGCTGTTGTAATCATAACTTTGCATCATTGCCGTGTCTGATGCCACACCCTTCAACCCAGTACCTCCTTCTCTTCGACATCCCTCTCCATGTCTCCTCCTCTCCTCCCTCCCTTCCTAGATCCATCAAGTAAGTGACTGGATGCGACATGGTTTTAATGTTCTCCGCATTAGATCAGCTCTGGGGCTGTTTTAATGAAATGGGACTGTCCTCCCTTTGTTCAACAACAAGGTGGGAACATAGAGAGGGGGATGTTGGAGCAGATAAAGTAGATGGAGTACAGGGGATAGGGCCTACTTGGGTCAAGCGAGCGTGTTAAATGCAATGGTGACATAGTCCTGGGGCGTGTTGGGCTGTCCTGACAGCTCAGACATGCCAAACTGACGGGAAGCTTAGTGTGAGCTAAGTAGGAGAACACTGCTTATTTGTTCCTCAGTACATTGCTCTGTTGTCCAAGTTGACAGGCAGAGTTGCCAAAGATGTGATGCACAGGATAGAGTTTGTAGCAATTATAACTTGTGTTTGCATAGCCGATGTTAAACTTATAATACATGAACCCATTCTGATCCAGGATAACGTAATAATACATGGACATGAAGGCACAGCGAGCGTTTTTCGTGAAACCAACAGATAAAATCTTGTTGATAAGATCTTGTTTTGAATGCTTTCATAAACATTCCCTTTGGTAATTTTGGTGATGCTATGCGTTTGAGGCAGCTGCTGAAAGACAGGCTCTTCCTTTATGCTCATGGCCAGGCTGGCGAGATGACTCAACACGTGTCAGACCTGAGCTACACAGAGTGCAGAAACAAGACAAACAAAGTTCTCACTAAGCCGGCTGCTCATGAGCCTAAATGCCTCGACTGGTTCCTGCGATGATGCGGCTCGGAGTAACAAAGGGAGAGCTTTATTCTCTGCTGAGGCCACTGCAGGTGAGACCAGCCAACAGAGGATATGACATGACACACTGTCTGCTTGACACGATGAGTGAGGGACGCTTATCAAGTCGAGGAAATGCGATGAGTGACAGGCGAGTGTGCACTGATTAGGGTATGACAAAGAGTGAAAAAGACAGATCTTAACCATGGAGTTGCTGCAGCAGCATTTTAGAGCAGAGTTTGTATTTTTTTACAGTTCCCTAGCCTGGAGTTCACACACACATGCACACACACATTATATGCAGCCTTGCATAGTGATTCATTTACAATGACAAAACTGTTTTCAGCAATAGAGCCTGAGCATAAATATGCCATGCCGCACAGCTGGAAAATGTAGAAATTCATCAGGGTTAAAAACATAGAGAGATTAACGTTTCACGGGTTTCCTCTAAGATATATATGGTTACGTAAACACAAGCCCAGCCAGTTGTCAGGCAGGGAGGGAGAGAGCATCGGCCAAAGAAAGCACAAAGCCCCAGTTTCAGCAGACCAAGGACAAGGAGGCTTTCCATATCAGCGCACACGAAAAAACTGAATGCAAGGAATCAGAGGGCAGACAGAAGTTTGTTTAATCATGTTGATGAATCTAGGAATACTTGCAATTTAAGAAAACAAGCTTGCTTATTGTCAGGTCCTGAATATTCTAAATAAATGAAAGTGTCATTGAATACTTTTATTACCTGTGGCTTAATAGTTTTTGAATGGATTTTTATGTTGACAAGATAATAATACTAATAATAACAATGGTAAATAACAAATAATACATTTTTATTTGTATTGCGCTTTATAATGCAGGGAATCTCAAAGTGCTAAGATATCGCATAACTTCTTCTAAACTTCAATGTCTTGTTGTACACCAATAAAGGGAAGGGATGTACCAGCAAATAAGCACGATCAACGGTCTTTTTGGAGAGGATAAAACAAAGTTGTGATCCGAGCTCCATCGTAGAAACATTCCCACTCGGCTGAGATAAGAGCTTGTTTGAGACACTCAAACAGGAAGCTGTTTCCAAAAAGCGAGAGGGACAAAATCAAAGAGAAAGTCTCATGCGACAGAGAAGTAAACCATGTCAGTTGTTTTTTATGGTCCAGAACAAGCACCTAGTCCACAGGGTGAAGCACGCACAGACCGATGTCCATGTTTACACACACACACATGCACAAACCCATGCAAGCTCACACACACACAGACACACACTCCAAAATGTAAATGTTTTTCTGGTGAGGTCAGGTTCCAGGCTCTTGGCATCGTGGCTCTGCTGTCCTCCGTCCTCCATAGCTCCAACAGACATCAGGAAAATCTAGCAGTGATGCTGGTTTAACCCACTTTCCAGACTCCAGACAGTGTTTTCCAACGGATGGTTATGACTTTAACTGCAGGAGGTGATGGGGCCTACCACAAATATTTCTAGTGGGGAATGGTCCACAAAACCAAACATAAAAGCCCTCTTAATTTTGAGTAGATGGATGGGCAAGGAGTTAAACGACTTAACACCATTCAGCCTATTACCATTCAGCAGACTGTATTAAGCCAGCCTGAGTAGCTGTTGATACAGGTGATTTAAAAAGTCATAAAGTCCAATTTTCTACATTACATTGATTTTCTTGAATGGCTGATGAATGTTCCACTTTTGTTTTATGGCCGGTGAATAGAAATAGTTGGAATTAGCAATACATTTGCATATGGAAGCCACGGAAATCTGCTATATCTTCAGACAAGAGGGTGAAGTTTTAAAGAGGACTAAAATGAGCTGCAAATTTAACAATCTAAAATGTTTCTTTGGCAAAGACACCCAAAGGGATTATGAAAAAGTATGTGATGACAAAAAGTAAAAAACTTGATGAAACTTGTGTGGTTAAGAAGTCAAAAATGTAATCTTTAATATGAACACCACACCAGAGGAGATCATTTCCACATTTTATTCCAGTTTAGATCACAGCAATGACCAATAGCTCAAATACAAATAAGCTCTTGATACATCCACAATTCATTCAGCATTAAAATACACCCAGGCCATAAAAACACCCGTTCTTCATTGGGACAATGTTCAACCAAGCGGTTTGTAGTGGCTCATGCCCTTGGCAAGGCAAGATAAGGCTATCAGCTTCCATCATCGCTAAACAAGATTGAGCAAAGTACATTAAGCAGAAAAATACAAACAAATTACAAAGGCTCGAGGCTTGACTCTTTATCTAATGTTTGTGGGGACTGCCAGCGTCAGTTGGTGGGAAATGGGCCTGCATCTAATAGATCCTGTCCCGCCACTTCCACACGGCCAGCGAACAATACACAGTGCCATTATCTCAGCACTAATGCTATCCTTCCTCATGTGCAAAACAAGCCTGCAATCCCCCTCTGCCACTGTGTCCACCAACATAAATACAAGACTCTCTGACCAAAGGAAAAGATAACAATGGCTATATCACACAGAGGGGCAGCACAGAGACAGCTGCTCGAAGAAATGCTTAAGTTGTAACACATTCCTAATCCCAGCTATTTGAATTTTTTTCATAAAAACAATCTTTCACAAAAGACCCTAAACTGCTAGTAAGTTACTTCCAATAACATCATTTAGAGGTCTGTCTGCACCACCAACCCGTTACAACACGCTCACATTAGCTTTGTTATTGATCTGATCTCCTAAACCCTCACTGTGACCCCAGAGGTCATGATTTATGTATTAAGCAGCTTTTTAAAGAAATCCATTTTCCTGTTGAGCCCCCAATGTACGTCTAATGCGGCACCATGCCGGTAATCAGAGAAGGGCTCAGTGTTTGATTTTGACCCCCACCCCATCCCACTCCCACCTTTCATGGTTCACACCCCTCCTGAACATTGTGTCTCACAACACCTTAGCTGCCTAATCAATACTACAAAGCTCCGGGTTTGACTAGAGATTCCTCTGCCCTCCTCCTCCTCCTCTTTTCTTTACTCTGCCCTTTTCTTTCTCTTTCCCATCGGTTCATCTCCCTCCTTTCCACTCAGCAGGAAGCATTTCCATCAAGGCGCTTGCAAACACGACTGTGCCGAGCTTCTGAGAGGTCCAGATGAAAGTGTGACGACAACACAATGGAGAGAAAGATGCCGGTAAAAGAGAGGAAGAAAGAATGACAAGAAAGGAAGTATGAAAAAGAATGTTTAGACTTGTGGACGGACTGCCTCAGTGATCTCAGAGGGCTCCACTCTTGTGTGCTGATGTCGATAATGGAGAGGCGGTAGTCGCTGAGGATGAAGGGAGGGGGTGTATTTAATAAAGGTCAGTCGAAACAGGGGAAGAGTGTCTGTGAGTTTAAGAGAAGGATTATCTCACTAAACACGAGGTGTTTTAACACACACCAGAGGAAGGGAATGTTTCATCTACAAAGGCCAAAGGTCTCAGTGCGCCTCGCCGGGACTTTTCCCAAACATCTCTTGGAGAAGAAAAGAAAAATGGAAAAAAAGAAGGGATGCTGGATGTGAACTGACCTGTGAAAAACAAAACCCCCCAAAAAAGAACTTCTTAAAAAAAAGTGTCTCTGAGAAGTCAAATGCATTACAGGGTAGAAAATTAGATCTGAAAGTAACATTTCCGTCGCTCTAAAAGCTAGGTCTCAGTATGACAGAGATGTTACAGCGCTGCTAATTAGAGCTGGCGGAATAGAACATGTGCGTAGATATCATCCATTGTTCCTCATCACTCTAATGAGCTTAAATGTCTTTGTCTTTATTCATCAGCTCAAAGGTTGCAGAGTTGCTGTGATAGTCATTTTCTTTTTAGATATTTTATCTATTAAAAACTTGCAGTCGTTTAGGTTTTTGCTCCTTTTACAAAAAACTTTGGGTTGTAAAATACATGCTTTCTTTTTGAAAAAAGAATGCAACTGAAAACTAAACAGTTGCAGAATCTTAATGTGTGCAAAATGATTTAGTCTGTAACTGACGAACGGAAAAAAGACTCCATGTATGGATGAGAGTGGTGAGAGCACCTCTGACTAACCTGGTGTGTTGAAAGAAGGTGAAGTGAGGGAAAGAAGAAAGGCAGAGGTGTGTAAGGAGAACAGAGATAGACCTGTTATCATGTAACAGAGGCCCAGTTTGACCTGACCTTGAACACACAAGTGTGCATGCAGGCACACGCACGCACACACACACACACACACACACACAAGCAGGGTCACAGGGCATAAAGAGCCACTGTGTCAGGTCACAGAGCACAGAGAGAAGGATAAAGGACTTGAGGGATGTGATATGACTAATATCAGGGGTTTTGCAGGCTT